>PISW01012446.1:0-32810 GCA_004023785.1 Mungos mungo | reverse complement strand
TTAGTGCACAGGAGGTGCTCGGTGAGTGTTAGTGCACAGGAGGTGCTAGGTGAGTGTTAGTGCACAGAAGGTACTAGGTGAGTGTTTAGTGCACAGGAGGTACTAGGTGAGTGTTTAGTACACAGGAGGTACTAGGTGAGTGTCAGTGCACAGGAGGTGCTCGGTGAGTGTCAGTGCACAGGAGGTGCTAGGTGAGTGTTAGTGCACAGGAGGTGCTAGGTGAGTGTTAGTACACAGGAGGTGCTAGGTGAGTGTTAGTACACAGGAGGTGCTCTTGAGTCCCAGGCCACAGAAGTGCTGCAGAGCCGCACAGCACCTGGCGAGGTGACCAGTGACACTAACATTACAGCCTTGGTTCCAGGGCCGCTCTTGCTGGTCCAGAGAACGTGGGGGAGGGCAGCTTGGGGGGGCCGGGGGGTCGTGTTGGACCCACTAGGGCTGCGATGGCTGACGGACCCCCACGGAGATGAGGGGTCTGTGGAGGGATGCGTAAGCTGGCTCAGGGTGGAAACGTGGGGTCCGGGAAGACTCGCGATGCCGGGAAGGTGTCAGGAGTGAGCAGGGCCGCTGGCGGGGCCCCCCACTCGGCGAAGGCGGATGGCAGTGCTGACTGACCCCTCCCCCTCCGGCCGAGTGGACTCAGGACAGGGTGGTGGGGCGTGTGATTCCCAGGTCCGCCCTCCCCAGCGCCTGGCCTCCCGTCCCCTAGGGACCACTGGGAGGAGCCCCACGGTAGGGGTGCCAGTGTGCAGACGGCCCCGTTCTGCCTCAGGACCTTGGCACTCTCTGTGTCTGCAGGGAGCGTTCCTTCGGATCTCGGCCCTCCACCTGTCCCCTGGGCTTGGCTCACACCCGGAGACTTCCACGCCCCCGTGTGCGGGCCCACACTGCGGCACCTGCGGCCGAGGGCCTGCGGGACAGGACGGAGCTGGAGCACGGTAGGGAGGCCCGCCCTGCCCGCCCGGCCTCAGCCCTTCCCTCCGCGGGCTCTTACCGCATCCACGTCTCCTGAAGCGAGGCCGCGGTAATCTGACCTGTCCACTCTCTGATCATTTAGCAAATGACTTGTATTGACCTCCGCCTGGCGCTCGTGCTGGGGGAGGGGCCTAATGGGGGCAACTATAGGATTTCCGTCACCCTCGGTGAGGCCTTGGCGGGACCTTCAGCGGCTGACCCGCGGCCTTGCTCCGGAGGGGGGCCACCGGGACCCCGGGCTGGCAGCTCACAAGTTCGGGAAGTCACGCGCTGGCCCGGTGCCTGGCGCGCCCATCGCCCAGGGGCCCCGTGCAGGGAGGCGGGATCCCGCGGGGGCCCAGGCACCTGTGCTAACCGCTGACCCTTGCTGTGGGCCAGGCCCTGGGAGTTGCGGGGGCTGCTCGTGCGGAAAGGAGCCGGGGGTCTGCGCCCCCCACCATGGTTACACCTCTCGGCCAAGCACTTCCCGGAGAGGCCTCTGTGTTCCCGAGTGGGCGCGGGGCCCTGAAGCAGACGCTCTGAGGGCCCCCGGGAGCCACTGCGTGGGCCCCCACTCGTGGGCTCGCGAGGATGGACGGCATCCCGGAGAAGCTGTGGGGCCCCAGCCGCGGTCTCAGGGGGCCTGTCCCATGTGCTGGGGGCTGCGGGGGAGGGAGGGGCCGGGAGCAGGGGCAGGAGGCACAGACATGTGAACACATGTGACCGGCCCCGAGGGCCTAGGGACAAGACTAGGGGTCAAGAGGTGGCTCTGCTGGCTGCGAGGGGCCCCCGAGCTTTGTCCCCAGTGTAGGACAGACACCGAGACGGGTGGAGAGGCCATGTGAGGGCAGACGGCCAGCGCCACCCAGACTCCCTCCACTGGCATTGGGAGACTCAGAGAAGGGGGACCACACGGCCCTCAAGTGCAAGTGCAAAATTGAGGTTCAAGGTGGGGAGCGGTGTGTCTGAGGCCGTCACTTCCCCGGGCGAGCTCGCCGCGGCCCCGTGTCTGCTCTCGGGGACTGTGGCCCGCTGTACGGATAGTCGAAGTGAGGGACCATGGCCGGGGGTCCTGCAGCTGGTGGGGGCTGGGGTGGAGCCAGCGGTCTGCTCCAGAGCCATGTCTTAGCTCCGCATTGCGCTTGTCTGGCTGGCCCCGGAGACCGGCTGCGGACACTTCCAGAATGCAGGCATTGCTACCCCAGGGACATCTGGCCGGGGCAGGGGTGGGGCCGGGGGGATCGGGTAGAATCAGAGGCTCGGAGACTGGGAAGGGTAGCGGGCAAGGCGGTCTGGGCCACCTCCCTTGGTCCAGCTTGGACCTGGAGTTCACGGAGCAGGTGGGGACAGGGCCGGGGGAGGCCGCCTGGCACCGAGGGGCAGGGAGGGGCACCGAGGGGCACCGAGGGGCGGGACGGGCTGGGAGGAGGGGTGAGGAGCACTGCTGCTCTGGGTCTGCCGAGGGGGGAGGAAGAGAGGCGCCCCCAGGGGCCACGCCGGAAAAATGGTCACAAAGTGCTTTTCCTCCCCTGAGGGCAGGGAGGGGCGGGAGGGGCTGCGCTGCGTCCCCTTGGCAGGCTGTCACACATGTCACACAGCTGCGGCTGCGGGCTCAGCCCCCAGCGGGGCGGCTGCTGCAGGACCAGGAGTCCAATCACCCATCTCAGCGTCAGGAGGCTGCTTCCAGAATGTTCCGCAGTCTGCCGAAGGAAGGAGGGAGCCGGATGGACCGACAGCTGGAGCCCCGCCCGGCAGGTGCCTGCAGGTGCCCAGGGCTGCCCATGGCGCACACCGTCACACACGCTCCCTCACAGCCGGCACCGATGAGGCCTGTCGCGGGTCCCCGGAGACCGTTGGGGTCCCACACGGACCAGTCACCTGGGTGGGAGACACGCGTGGTGGGGCACAGGCAGAGCGGGGCGCTCCGGGAGGGCCGGGCGGAGCTCTCTGCTCTCAGCCCCCACCCCCCTTCCCACCCCCACTCAGGCGCCCGGGGATTTTGAGAGGAGTTAAGTGACTTGCCCACAGTCCCCAGGGCCGCTGGCGCGAGGCCCGGGCCCAGCTCCCAGGCCTGCTTCCAGCCTCGCTCACTGATGGCTCCGTCTCCCAGGGACGGTAATGAAATAATGCTGCTGTGACATGGCTCTTGTCGCCCGAGAGTGTCTAAGTGCTTTATGGACAATTAATCGGCTCTGGCCACTCCGGGGGCGGGGCGGCATGGCCCAGGGGGCCCGCAGCGTTTCCGGGCCGGCCGAGGCCGGGAGCCGCGCTCTCCGGATGCAGAGAAGTCGCGGGGGTGAAGGACGACAGGAGCGAGACTCACAGCCTGATAGAGGCGCGTCCGGGGTCTCGGGATCTCACGCATACGGGCTGAGCTGCACCAGGGTCCCTCGCCCTCCGCGGGCCTTTCTGCCCCCCCAGGCCCTCGCTTCTCCCCCAGCCAGCGGCCCTGTCGCTGTGGAGGGGACTGAAAACCCAAGGCAGGTGCGGTGCCTGCTACAGACAGCGCCTGGTGGTATACAGCAGGTGCTCATGGAAGGTCCTGGAATCGCAGCCTTGGAGCCGCAGGCAGGGAAGCCACCTCCCCCCCACCCCCCCACCCTGGGTGGCCGCCCATCTGTTTGCTTCGGAGCATGTCCAGGAAGCAGCCACTTGAGTGACTGCTTTGCCCAAAGGGGCGTGGGAGGCGCACACAGTAAGTGTCTAATCCACGTTGGTAGAATCCCCCGATTTCAGAATCGTGGACTCATGAGCTCCTGGGTGGGAGAAGGGCTTGGAAGCCATCCAGTCCGCACGCTGGCCAGGCAGGGTGGTGGCCAGGAGTGCACGCCTTGCATGCCTCTCCTGACCGGGAGCTCCCCACCTGTCAGAGCCGTGTCTTTATGCCTTCCAAGTCCCCACGTCCCATGGCCGCTGACTGTAAACGCAGCTACGGCCGTTTACAGAGCTGCATTCAGGGCCTGCGATGTACCAGACACACGTGAGGGAGGGGCTTTCCCTGGAAGCCTCCAGAAATTCAGTCTACGTCTGCCTAGGATCATCCACCACCCCATTCACTGAAACCTGGCCACAAGACGCAGAAGCGTTCCAGCGCTCCGGCCACAAAGCCGAGACCTTCGTCTCTGCCTTCTCCCTCTTCCCTTCTGGTTGGGGGACCCTGGGAGCCTGGGGACCCGACTACGAGCCTGGCTTTTCTCTCAAAGATGGAATTGTGCAGTCAAATTCTAAGGATGGATGTGGGAGGAGCTCTCCCAAGACGGGATGGAGAAACCCGCAGGCTCCTTCTCTTCAGGCTGGACACCTACTTCAGGCGGCGGGGAAACTTGCCAAAAAGGCCCAGATATTTACAATCGGAAATTCACCTTCCGGAAGCAGCCACCCCCCACCCCTTCTATGAGGTCCACACCTTGGCAAAGTGGCTCAAACCTGCTAGACCCGCCCTGCCCAGACGCAGCACCCCTGCCTTCGGGTGTGGCCCGGCCAGGGCCTCGGGGGCGGGGCAGGGGTGCGGGGGCCGGGCTGGCTCACGGGACACACTCAGATCCAGAGGTCGGGCTCCGCACCTTCGTCAACAAGACCTTCGAGGTGTAAGGAGCCCTTGGCGTTACTGACCGTGGTGCGCGGCGGCTGCAGGGGGTGCGGAGTGAGAGCCACGGCCCGCTCCGAGGGGGGGGCAGGGGACCACAAGCAGAACGGTCCAGAATGTCCTGGGAGAACCTGGAGCGCTTTGGAGGTCAGGGGAGGAGACGATCCGGAGAGGGGCAGGGGGAGGGCCTGGCCCTGGAAGAGCAGACGGGGGCGCCCTGTGCGCGGGCCTCCGCCTGTCCGACCACAGAGCCACTACCCAGATGCCCCAGATGCCCTAGGCCTGTGCGGGGCCTGCCTGCCTTCCCTCCGCACCGCACCCCTGCCCAGTGTCACTGGACTGGACCGTGCCCGAGGGTCCACCCTCCGGGCTTCCTCGTTTAGGGGCCTGAGAGGCTCTGGGCTCCCCTGTTCCTGACGATAATTAAAGTCACATATTCCCGAGGTGCTTTACGCGGAATGCCGGACATAATGTAACACCGAACACGCTTTCCTTTTTTTTTTTTAACGTTTTATTTATTTTTGAGAGAGAGAGAGAGAGAGAGAGAGAGAGAGAGAGAAAGAGAGAGCGTGAGCAGCAGAGGGGACAGAGACAGGGAGACAGAGAATCTGAAGCAGCTCCAGGCTGAGTTGTCAGCACAGACCTGACTCGGGGCTCAAACTCATGAACTGCGAGATCATGACCTGAGCTGAAGTCAGACACTTAACCATCTGAGCCCCCCAGCGCCCCAGTAACACATACGCCTAACGACCACCGTGACAGCCTGCCACAGTCCCCAACGACCTGTGTCTCTGTGGCGCCCTCGACCTGGGGACCCCTTGGCCTTCGCCCCAATCCGGTCCCCACGTGAGCTCCCCTGGCATCCCGTTGCCCAGTCAAGGGCCTCCTGTGACCCGGACATGAGGGTGGATGGGAGACAGGAGTTCCCAGCCAGCGCAGTGTGGGGACAGACTGACGGGGTGGGGCCATCAGCGTGTGGCGGGGCCCCAGAGCCAGGCCAGGGCCGAGGGGCACGGGGGCGCTGGTGGAGGGTCCCAGCCTAGGCCTTGTGGCCAGGACAAGATGTGGGAAGGAGGCAGCGGCAGCTCCCAGGCCCTGAGTCCCCGGGTCACGGTGTGCACATAGGCACGGGGACCCCAGCCCACCTGGACCGATGGGACCGCCTGGCCCTGGCACTTCCATCGTGTGGGGGCCGTTCTGGGCCCTACAGAGAAGTGAGACAGAGCCTGAGTGTCGAGCCCGGTGGGGGGCCCCGGTCACGCCCTGATCCAAACCTGCTGACCCCTCCCGGGACCCAGACCCCTTCCTCGGAGGCCACAGCGAACATGGAGACACCGCCCTGGGGGTGCTGGCCTTCTCGGGACCTTCAGAAAACCGAGGACAGCTGCCGGGCGAGTGAACTAAGCCCGGGCAGGGGAGTGGGGTGCAGGGGCTGGGGTGCTGGGGTGAGGAGGTGGGGTGAGGGGTGTGGGGGAAGGGTGGGCGTGGAGGTGAGGGGGTGGGTGGCATAGTGCGGAGCGTGGTGGGAGGTGCAGGTGCGGGGGGCACGGCGGGAGGTGGAGGGTGGAGGGCAGGCGCTGAGGGTGACGCCGTGGGCTCAGGTGACGGCTTTGGGGTTTACCCCGAGCAGGAAGGAAGCCTGGGCGGCGAGGGACCAGCCTGGGTCACGAGGCCGTGGCGAGTGTGGCAGGGACTTTGCAGGAAGGGTGGGGTTTTGACGAGATTCACACGCGGCCTCGGCAGCTCCTAGGATTCCCTGCATCGCTCCCTCAGGGGTGCTCTCTGTGCTTGGGGGACCTCATGTCCTGTCCGAGGGACGCCCCAAAAGGCATTTGGAATTCTTGGAAAACGAGAAAAAACAACGTAGAAACATTTAGTGCAATTTAAAACAATCTAATCAGTTAGCATGGGGGGGGGCTCCGTGTCTGCTTTCGAGGGGCTCAGACACTAACGGGGCACACGGAAGCCGGTCTTCCCCCCGCGGCCCAGCCAGACGAGTGACGTCATGGGGTCTGCGCCCGCGTGGGGGGAAATTCGCCTCTTGGATGTACAACTGCAGTGTGAACGCTAATAAGTTCCGTATTAATCAAATCTCCGATTACACGGTAAATCGCCCTGCCGCCGGTCAGCCCCTCCGGCACAGGCTCTGCGGGACCCCACACCGCCGAGCCGGGCGGGAGGGCCCCCCCGGGCTGCGGAGGGCAGGGTGCAGGGGCGGGAAGCCGAGCAGGAACGGTGTGTGTGGGAGCCCCGAGGGGCGGGCGCAGGGCTTGGGGGAAGCAGCCGGGCAGGTCTGGGGGGGACGAGACAGGGCCCCGCAGGGCCTTGTACGCAGTGAGGAGGGAGGCAGAGACATGGCCCGACAGTGGCCGTGAGCCGGGGGCCGCGAACCCCACTCTGCCCGTCTGGGCAGCGTCCAGGGAAGTCCCTGGCCTCAGTACCAGGCTCCCCGCCAGCCACACCGTGATGGGCTCCCTAACTTCCGCTCTGCCCCCCGGCCGGGCCCCCCTCTGTCTCTGGCACTGCCATATTCATGCCCACAGGTGCTGAGAGAATGGGTGAGGAGGGCCCACCCCGCGTGGCTGCCAAGTGTGGGCAGACGGGGGGCACCGGCCCGGGGGCGGCCAGCGTGCTGCCCGCCCAGCACTCACGTGTGCCTGCCTGTGCCCACCTCTCTTCCGGAAACCACAGCGGGGACAGTCGCTCACTTGAGCCCAGCCTCCCTGTTCAAGAGCACATCCGCGGGATGACTTTAGTACCTGGGCAGAGCCACGGCTGCCAGGCTGTCACTGCTGGGACTCGGCCTGTGTGCCGTCGGGTCAGAGCATGGCTCTGTGGACAGACCAGCCTGCCCTGCCCCCAGTCCTCCTGCGCTGCCGGGAAAGGTCACAGGTGACCAGGGGGGCGTGGGATTGAAGGAGATGGTGTGCATGAAGCTCTGTCCGGGGTCACACGGGCAGCCAGCCACCAGCACAGTCACTTCCCTGTCCCGTCCCCACGGGCAAATCAGCGCCGCTGGCTCCTTCTCGGGATGCATGGCAAACTCCTCCAGAGCAGGACTCCCCGGTCTCATCGGGGGCGGGCCGGACTCCCCTTGATAGGTGACGTCATCGAGGACTGCATCCCAGGGGGGCAGACTAGGGAGTGTGACCGTGCAGCGTGGTGCTGGGGTGTTGTCCAGGTCCTCCGAGCACCTGGGGTCTTTCACAGAGGAAGGAACCGGCAACCAGGGGTCTGACCCTGCAGTCAGCCTGCAGAGAGGGGCACGGAGGCCCCGGCGCCCCACCAGCTTCTCCACTGCGGCCCTGGGGATACTCGGGGGTGGCTGCTCCTGCGCGGAGGGGGCTGTCCGGTGTGTCATGGGCGCTGAGCACGGTCCCCAGCCTCGACCCAATAAAGGCCCCAGTCTTTTTAAAAATTTTCTTTAAATTTATTTTTGAGAGAGAGACAGAGTGAGTAGGGGAGGGGCAGAGAGAGAGGGAGACACAGAATCCGAAGCAGGCTCCAGGCTCTGCGCTGTCAGCACAGAGCCCGACATGGGGCTCGAACCCACAAACCATGAGATCATGACCTGATCCGAAGTTGGATGCTTAACCGACTGAGCCCCCAGTCGCCCCTCACACGCCCCAGTCTTGACAACCAGACATTCCAGCGTTGCCTGATGTGCTCGGACAGTCGTGCCTGCATGGGAGGTCCTGCTCTGAGGAAAGCAGAAGGAACGGGGTGGTGGTCCAGAAGTGAGATTCTGGGAGGTGTGGGGTCATTCATCTACTCACTTCCGGGGGACCCCAGGCACCGCAGGGGTGGTGGTGGAGGTGGGAAGGCATGATTCAACACCAAGACAAGACAACTTTCTGGAGAGGCTGAAGGTGAAGGAGATGGCTACCTCCTTCGTGGGTGCTCCCCCCAGACAGGTGCTCCCCCCAGACAGGTGCTCCCCTTGAGGCAGGTGCTCCCCCCAGCCAGGAAGACTTCCACCCCAACTTTGGAGCTGCCTTATTTGCAGGCCACGTGACACTGCAGCACGTCCCAGTGGCCGACAGACCCCAGCAGGTCCCAGGCTTCTGGCCTTGGGTTTAAAGAGGCGAGAATCCGCTGCTCGTCGGATCGATCTCATTTCCTTGAGAGCACATTAGCCGCCCGCGGCCTTGTGTTAATGGGCGCGGGCTCATTTCCCTCGTCCCAGCTGCGGACCCCAGCGCCCGAGCCCCCCACGCTGGCCCGTGGGGAAGGAGCTCATCTGGGGAGGGGCCCACGCCTCAGGAGGGGGGCGGTCACCTCTCCAAAGTGCTCAGAAGTGTTCAATTGCTCCCTGGGGGCACCAGCTCGCTGCTAAGTGTGGAACGACCCCACAGGATCCCCGCTGTGCCAGCAACAAGTCTGCCAAACGCCCTGGGCCGAGCACGGAGGTCCTCTGCTTCTGGGGTCTCAGGGGTCCCGGAAGGTCGAAGAGGCTGCGGGTGAGCAGGTCTGGAGGCTGCGGGTCTCACAGGCCGTGGCCCGGGCTGAGGACACCCCCACCGCACTCGGCGACGCGGGGCTCCGAGCAGGGCCCTGGGGCTCGGCCCCCACCGCCTCCGCTCCAGGCACACTGGCCCCTGGGCCGCGCTGTGAACCCCCATGCGCCCCGTTTTCCACTCAAGGACTTGGCCCTCTCCCCCTGCCGCCTGGAACATTCCTCCCAGGACCTCAGGCGTCTGGCTGCTTCTCCTCGTTGAGACTCGGGGGGCTCTCCATGCCCGCCCGGCCCCCCGGCACAGAGCTGGCGGGGGCCGTGCGGGGCCTGGAGGACAGCCGAGGCAGGGTCTCTGCGCCGAACGGTCGTGGTGCGAAAACGGACGACCTACACAGACTGCCAAGGAGCGTTTCCCGCGCGTCATGAGAAATGGGATACTCAAGAGAGAAGTTGAGCATTTTTCTCGTGGGGGGGACGCGTCCGGCGGCCGGCCGTCCCTGGGGGTGCGGGCAGGGCCTGCCCCGTCGGTCCTGGCGAAGAGTGAGCTCCCCGCCCGAGTGCAGCCGGCGGACTTCTGAGCGACCGCGTTCCCCGTGGAGGGTGGGCTGCGCGGGCGCCCTGTCCACCTGCCGCAGGCCATCCTCCGTGCACCGCCCTCCCCCCAGGGCCGTGAGCGCGTCCTGGGGGCCGGTGTCACCCCCCGCGTGGCTCTGGGCTCCAGGCAGCGTGGCCCGTCAGCCGTCCACACTCGGGCCCGGGCGGGGCTGCTGGTGTGGACCGGAGCCCACTTCCCCACCCGAGCGTGATTCTGGGATCTGATCCGCGGGGGGTGCACGCGGTGTCTGCCCGCCCGGGGACGGACTCGGTGAGGGGGCTCGTGCGCTGCGGCTCGCGGGCCAGGCCACAGGGCCGGGTTGGCAGGCCTGGCAAGCTGCCTGGCGGGGGCATCTGGGCGGGCGGGGAGAGGCGCGGCTGATTGGCTGGGGCCCCAGAGGTAGAGAGGCGGGCTCTAGGGGGAGCGGGAGGGGAAGCCACCGGGCCATCACCAGATGTGGCCCAATTAATGGGGTTGGGAAGGGGCCGTGCAGGGTCCCCGGGGAGGGCAGCAGCTGGGTCTGAGCTGGGCCAGTCTGGTCCTCCCCGCACGCTGGCCCGGCCTCGGGCCGGCCCGGCAGATCTGTGCAAACAGGTTTGCCCCAGGACCTTGGGTTGGGGAAGTTTGTCCCTTCTCTCGGTGGCTTCCTCCGGCCTGCAACCCCACCTGCCCGGGGAGGCAGAGCCGTCGGGGCGTGAGGAGGCTGCAGCCCGGGGGACTGCCTGGAGTACAGCCACGCTGCTGGGGGTCACGGCCCAGCGGCCGGAGCGTGCTCTGATTCCTGCCTGGGCCCCCCAGAAGGGACGCTTTCACAGCAGGGGGAGGAAGGAGCAGGCCCCGCCTTCTCCAGCCCCGGTGACCTCAGGGCCTCCTTCCCTGGGAATCTTCCAAATGACCAAGGGTGTGGCCATCAACCAGTCTTGTCACTTGTCACCTGCTGATGGATCAAATCCATGGAAGAGAGAGACAGCACTCTCCATAGAGAAAATACCAGGGCAGGCTTCTGATTGGCTGGGCAGGTGCATGGGGGGAGTGGGAGGTGGGACCACCAGAGGGGGTAGCTCCCTGAGGTGGGCGGGCACATCACCCCGAGAAACTAGGGGGAAGTCTGGCAGACCAGACACCAGCGCCCCTTGATGATGGGTCAGGGCAGCATGGAGAGCCGCGGCTGGGCCGGGGCCGGAGCCGGGGCGCGGGGAGGGGGCTCGGGCAGAGGGAGTCAGAATCGGCATGGGCAGAGAGAGCAAGAGAGGACGTGCGCCCGGCCTCACTTCCTGCGGGGCAGCTGTCCGTGGTCCCCCCCCCCCAGCATTGCGAGTTTATAAACGTTTCGATACGGTCAAGTGTGTTATGTTTTTCCTATTATGGATCATGCAACTTCACTCCCCCAAGCTCATGAATATTTTCTTCTAAATGTTTTATCGTTTTACGCTTTCCATTTGGGCTTCAGATGCATTTTGAGTTAATTATTCAGAAGGCGTGGGGTGGGGGGGGTCTCACGGTGCTGCCATGGCTGGCTGCTCAGGCCCCACACGAAGAAAGGCAGTCCTGTCGGGGCACCTGGGGGCTCAGTCGGTTGGGTGTCCGCCTTTAGCTTGGGTCACGATCTTCTTGGGTTCCAGCCCCATGTCGGGCCCTGTGCTGACAGCTCAGAGCCTGGAACCTGCTGCAGATTCTGTGTCTCCCTCTCTCTGCCCCTCCCCTGCTCACTCTCTCCCTCTCTCAAAAATAAAAACATTAAAGATTTTAATAAAGGGACACGGCTGTCCTATTGAATCACTTTGCATTTCCGTCAAAGATCGATCAGCCCTCCGTGCGGACGGCTCTATTTCTGGACCTGGTTCTCCATTGCATTGATCTCTGTGTCTTTTGCCAATATCGCGCTGAAGTTTTACAGGAAGCCTTGAAATTAGGTGATGCACACACGCCAACTTGTTTTTCTGTCACTGTCTCCTGTAACATTAGGTGCACAGAAGAGTTGCCAGGCTGCCTGTAAGAGGAGAAAGTTCCCCAAAACCCTCCGCCCGGTTTCCCCTACCGTAAGCGTCTTACGTAACTGCCGCCAGCCATCCAGGCCCAGCGCTCCCGGCGAGGGAGCTTTTATCAAACTACAGATTTCGTCCCGATCTCATGGTTCTCCTCTCACGTTTTCACTCGGGTCCGGACGCTCATCGTGGTCCCCCACTGCATCGGGCTCTCCTGTTCCCTTAGTCGCGTCCCCTCTGTGGCTCCTCAGACTTCTTGTCTTCTTTAGTTTTAAACTTTTTTAATGTTTACTTAATTTTGAAAGAGAGAGACAGAGCATGAGCAGGGGAGGGGCAGAGAGAGAGGGAGACACAGAATCCGAAGCAGCTCCAGGCCCCGAGCTGTCAGCACAGAGCCCGACCTGGGACTCGAACCCACAAACCGTGAGATCATGACCTGAGCTGAAGTCGGACGCTCAAACGACAGAGCCCCCCAGCGCCCCAGGAGTCCCCTTGTCTTCTATGACCTTGGTGTTTTCTCATGAACCCGAGGGTGTCTGCAGGACCAGAAAGAATGCCACAGAGGAGGGACGTCCCTCTCGGGGGCCACCTCAGGGGCTGGATCATGTGTTTGCTACGGTGGCCTTGGCCTTGACCGCTTGGTTGGCGTGACACCTGCCAGAGTTCTCCTGTGTCACCAGGACCATCGGGGAGAGACACTCGGCGGTCGTGCAGGCATCCTGTCTCTCCTGAAAACGGCTCCCACCTGCGGGTCCAACGGAGGGCCTGGCCGGCCACACGCACTGCTGTGGGTTCTAGCGGTCACGGTCCCGCGTCCTTTCTCTTCTGTTCATGATGTGGACTCCTCTGTAAGAAGGAGTTGCCACTTCTGTGTGTGTGTGTGTGTGTGTGTGTGTGTTTAATGTTGCACGTGCTCAAAGATGTTTATTTTTTCTTGGGTTCTAATCTGATAGTATCTCCTCTATTTTGTTGCTTAAATTGTTCTAGCTTTGGGGCACCTGGGTGGCTCAGTCGGTTAAGCATCGGACTCTTGATTTCAGCTCAGGTCATGATCTCACTGTTTGAGTTGAAGCCTTGCTTGGGACTCTCTCTGTCTGCCCCTCGTCTGCTCTCTCTATCTCTCTCTCAAAAATACATAACTAAACATTAAAAAAAATTGCTCTAGCATTGGCCACTAGATGTTCTCTCCGATAAGCCCCTGGGGTACCCACCTCTGTTTAAAAAGCAATTCCCTAATTTCCAGAATTCCGAGACGTTCTGGGCACACCTTGGTCTTTCCCCTTGTGTCTTGTCATCTTTATACCCTTTTCAATGAATTTTTGGTCTAAAATTATCCCTCTTTGGGGGTGCCTGGGGGCTCAGTCAGTTGAGCATCTGACTTTGGCTCAGGTCACGATCTCACGTTCGTGGGTTCGAGCCCCAAGTCAGGCTCTGTGCTGACAGCTCGGAGCCTGGAGCCTGCTTCTGGTTCTGTGTCTCCCCCCTCTCTTCCCCTCCCCACTCATGTTCTGTCTCTCTTTCAAAAATAAATAAACACTAAAAAATTTTTAAATTGTCCCTCTTTAAAAAAAAAGATTGGTTTTCTTATCGTTGACCTTTGAGCACTTCCTGTTTTATCGTGTGCACTCTGAATACAGCGCTCTGTCAGAAACGGGGTTTGCAAATCCTTTTCCCAGGGTGTGGCTTGTCTTCTCATTATCTTAACAACGCTTTGTTTTGTTCTGTTGTGTTTGGTTGTTTGGTTTGCAGAGCAGAAGTTTTATTCAGTCAAGTTCAACTTTCCCACTTTTTTCTTTTGAGGATCACGTGACGGTGCCCTCTCTAGGAAAAAGAGCCCAAGGCAAGGCCACGCAATTTTCTTCTGAGCTTCTGGACGTTTGATAGCCGTACGCATCTTACAAACGCACTGAGCTGACCTCTTCCTAAGCTGTGAGGTTGAGGGTTAAGTAAGGACTTAATTGCACGTGAATGCGGAAGTTTTCCAGGGCCCTTTGTTGAAAAGACTGCCCTTTCTCTGCTCAGCTGCTTTTGCACCCGTGTCAAAAGTTGTCTGACGCTGTAGCTGTGGGTCCCCCTCAGGCTCTGGACCCCTGTGCCCCGCGGGCTCGCTCACGGCAGCCTGGTACAGGCCCTGACGTCAGAGGGCTGCCTTGCGGCCGGGTCCATTTCGACACTTGGGGCGTCTGCCCCGTGTGGGTGGCCCTTCCACAGACATTTTCGATTCACTGTGGGTACGTCTTCTTGAGGAAAGCCTGTTGGGGTTTCTGTTGGCATCGCCCCGAAGCTGTGGGTGAAGTCTCAACATTCAGCTTCTGAAGCCGTAAATCCTCCTGTTATTGAGGTCTCGTCTGATGTTCTTCATCCATGTTTTTAGCACAGAGACTTGGCACACTTAACATTATATACCTAAAGATTTTATTCTTTTTGTGTCTTTTTGTGTTTTATTCCTTTGTGCATTTTTTAAAATTTCAAATTCTAATTTTTCTTAAATGTTTGAGAGAGAGAGAGAGAGAGAGAGAAAACATGTGAGCAGGGGAGGGGCAGAGAGAGGGGGGACAGAGGATCCAGAGCGGACTCTGTACTGACAGCAGACGGTCCGATGCAGGGTTCGAACTCACGAACCTCGAGATCACGATCTGAGCCGAAACCAAGTCACACACTTAGCCAGCTGATCCACCCAGGCACCCCTCAAATTCTAATTTTTCAGGGCTCATATAGAGAAATGCATCAGATTTTTGCTCGTTGTCCATAAATTTTATGACCTTTCTATACTCATTTGTTAGTTATAGATTCTTGAGGGTTTTCTGCATAGAAATTATGTGTCTGTGAATAACAGAGAGATGTCTTTCTTCTTTTCTTATTCCTTGTATTTCTTTTTCTTGCCATATTGCACTGGCTTGTACCTTGAGCGTAAAGGGGGGGGGTGAGAGAGGACAGTCTTGCCTTGTTCCTGATCTCAGGGGAAGAACTCACACTTTCACCCTCAAGGAGATGTGAATGTTAAGCCTCTCCCTGGGTGAAGAAATTCCCTACTGTTTCCATTTTCCTGAGAATGTTTTTCATCATGAATAGATTTTGAATTTAGTCAAATGATTTTCTTTCACTTATTGAGATAATTATATGGCTTTTCTTTAACGTGTTAACAGGGTTCATCATGTTGATTAATTTAAAAATTTTAACCACTTTTGCATTTCTGGAATAAAGTTTGGATATTGCTGGAGTCAATTTGCTAATATTTTATTGAGGGTTTACACACCTGTATTAGTGGGAAATACTGGTCTATAGTTTTCTTGTAATGTCTTTGTCTGCTTTGATATGGGTATATTACTGGCCTCATGAAATGAATTGGGAAATGTTTTTCCCTATCCTATTAAGTAGGAGAGACCATGTTAAATCAGCATCATTTCTTCCTTAAACATTTGATAGAATTATTCAGGGAAGCCATCTAAAGCTGGAGTTTATTTTTTTGGTAAGATTTTAAACAACAAATTCATTTTTTAAATAGATATAGTACTCTTCAGAATGTCTAGTTCTTGTTGTGTGAGTTTTTAAAAATATTTATTTAAGTTTGAGAGAGAAAGAGAGACAGAGACAGAGAAAGAGACAGAGAGCGAGTGGGGGAGGACAGAGAGAGAGGGAGACACAGAATCTGAAGCGGGTCCCAGGCTCTGAGCTGTCAGCACAGAGCCTGATGTGGGGCTTGAAGTCATGAACCGTGAGATCGTGACCTGAGCCGACGTCAGACACTTAACCGGCTGAGCCACCAGGCGTCCTTTGTTGGGTGAGTTCTGATAGTTTGTCTTTTAATCTAAATCGTGAAATTTACAGCATTCCATGTCATCTTCTTAATGTCTGGGACGTCTCTAGTGATAAGCACTCTCTTCTTGCTGATCCTGGTAATTTCTGCCTTGTCTTTTCATGTTTGCACTTTTGCTAGCGGTTCATGATTCATCAATCTTTAAGAATAACTCAGCTTTTGGGTTTGTTGATTATTTCTACTGTTTTCAATTTCATTCATTTCCTTTCCGATCTGTATGCTTTCACTCTTTCTAACTGCTTTGAATTTATTTTGCCCTTCTTTTTCTAGTTTCTTAAAGTGGAAGCTTAAACTATTGATTCGAGACCTTTCGTTTTCTCTAATGTAAGCATTTCAAAACTATGACTTTTCCTCTCAGCACTGTTTTAGCTCATCCCACAAATGTTGGTAAGTTTTATTTTCACATTCATTCACTTTAAGACATTTTTGAATTTCCCTTGGCACTTACTCTTTTACCTAGAGTTATCACAAGTCTGTTGTTCAGTTTCTAAATGTTTATTTTCTTTCCTGGTATGGTAGCCTTTGGCTATGGATTTCTAGTTTACTGTTATGGTTGACAATTGACAGATTTCTACTTTTTAAGATGTTCTGAGTTTGTTTTATGATCTGGATTTATTCCCCTATTGTTGGGTGGAGTGTCCTATATATGTCCTCCAGGTCTAAGGTCTACTTCATTCTTACTGATCTTCAGTTTGTCTCTCCAGATGGAGTTTTTACTCGTCCAGAGTTGACGTCTCCAGTGTAATTGCGGACTTGTCTACGCCTCCCTCCAGCTCCACCAGTTTTTGGCTCTTATATTTTGTCTTTTTATTTTTGCTCAAATATTTTGAATCTTTGTCATTAGGTACATACACATTCAGGACTGCTATGAGTTCACGGAGAAATGACTCCCTATTGTTATGTGATGTCCCTCTGGATCTTTGACAACATTCCTTTCTCTAAAATCTACTTGTCTGATACTAATATGGTTACTACAGCCTTTCCCTTTTTTTTTTTTTTTTGCTTCATGTTTGTATGGTTTCTTTTTTCATCATTTCACTCTTTATAGCCTATTTATATTTTTATATTTAAGGTGGGTCTTCTATAGACAATGAAATTGAGTCTTGATTTTTTCATTCAAATCTGACGATCTCTGCCTTTCACCTGATATCTTTAGATAATTCACATTTACTGTGCTCATTAATGTGGTTTGAGTAAAATCTACAATTTTGCTATCTATTTTATCATTCCATTTATTTTTTGTTTCTCCTTCCTGATTTCTTTTTGCCTTCTCTTATATCAGCTGAACATTTACATGATCCCATCTCCTGTACTGAATTTTTATTTATGCCTTTCACAAAAACTTTCAGTGGTTGTCCTTTGGTTTAAATATGTATCTCGAATGGGGCACCTGGGCAGGTCAGTCGAAGGGTCCGACTTTGGCTCAGGTCATGATCTCGCGGTTTGTGAGTTTGAGCCCTGCACTGGGCTCTGTGCTGAAGGCTCAGAGCCTGGAGTTGCTTTGGATTTTGTGTCTCCCTCTCTCTCTGCCCCTCGCTTGCTTGCTCGCTCACTCTCTCTGTCCCTCTCTCTCAAAAATAAATAAATAAATAAATAAATAAATATGTCCCCCGAGCGAGCCAGAGTCTGCCTTCAAATAATACTGTATCAGTTCACATGTAGCGTGAGGACCACGGGACCATGCTATTTCCACCCCCTCCTGGTCCTTTGTGTGATTACTGTCACATCATCACTTCTGCATTTGGAACACACACTGCTACGTGTTTTGTGTTAGATGATGTATCCTTTAAATTTTTTTGACTTTTTTTTTTTTTTGAGAGAACGAGCGAGTGAGAGTGAGAGTGAGAGAGAGAGAGAGAGAGAGAGAGAGAATGAGCAGGGGAAGGGACGCGGGAGAGGGAGACACAGAATCCGAAGACAGGCTCCAGGCTCCCAGCTGTCAGCACAGAGCCCGACGTGGGGCTCGAACCCACGAACCGCGAGATCATGACCTGAGCCGAAGTCAGACGCTCCACCGACTGAGCCCCCCAGGTGCCCCTGAGACAGTGTATCTTTTAGAGCAATTTGAGGTTGGGGGAAATGGGTGTAATTATGCCATCACGCCCTGCGTGGAGCTGAGGTTCAGCCCGACACCAGGGCTCCCCGCTGAGGACCTTCTTCAGCATTTCCGTAGGTCCACTGAAAAGGCCTTTCCTCAAATTTGGCTTGTTCGAGAAAGTTGCTGTTCCTCCTTCATTCCGGCAAAGACCTTTTTTCTGGGCTGACGGTTTTCTCTTTCAGCCCTTTGGAGATCCGTCCCGTTGTCTTCTGTCCTCACAGGGGTTCTGGTGAGAATTCTGCTGTGAACTGTCTTCATTCTTCTGTGTGTAACCCTTCTTCCTGCCCCCTGGCTGGCTCTGATGTTTTCTCTTTGTGTTTAGTTTTCAGCAGTTGGAGTACAATCCGCTTAGATGTGGTTTTGTTTGTTCGGGTTTTTGGTTTTATGCTTGCTGGTGTTCTCGGAGCTTCCTTTCTCTGCTTTTCTTTTTTTTTTAGAGCAATTTTAGGTGCACAACAAAATTGAGAGGGAGGCACAGAGATTTCTCACACGTGCGCAGCCTCCCTCACGGTCAGCGTCACTGACCGAGCGGGGAACACGGTACCGGCTCCCGTCACGGTATCACACGTCACGGGGTCACCGCCCCGATCGCCCCCCGCCCCTCCCGCCTCCTCTGGGCGTCCCGGAGCCGCGCTTTGGTGTCTGCCGTTCACGTCAGTATGTTCTTGGCCGTCGTCTCCGTGCGCGTTTCTCCTGCTCCCTCTCCGGGGACTCCAGTCGTGCACACGTCACACCGTCCATGTCGTCTCCCGACTCCTGTGTGCCCCACTCAGTTTTACTTTTGCTCTTGTCCTTCTCCCAGGGCGCTCAGCCTTCTTGACGAGTCTTCAAGCTCGGTGGTTCTTTCCTCGGCTGCGCGGCGTCTCCCGATCAGCCCACCCAAGACTTCGCTCCTCTCCGGACATGGTTTTCCTTTCAAGCGTCCCCGTCTGATTCTGGCTGACGCCTCCCGCCTCTCTGCCGACGCGTCCGAAGACGCATGTCGTCTCCCTTTTCTAGGAGAGCCTCGGACATACCGCTCACAGCTATTGTAAATCCCGGGTCAGATGGTTCCGATCCGTGCGTCATAGCTGAACCTGCCTCTGATGTTTGCTTTGTCCCCTCCGAGGGGGTCTTGTTTTCCTTGTCCTTTTGCCTCGGGACCCTTGGTGAAAAGCCACACAGCTTCTGGGGGCCACACCTCCTTTTCGGCTAGACCTGTAGACTGGGGGCTTCATGTTACTTCGGCCACAGGTCGGGCTGGTTTGAGGCGCTGGTGTGCACCTGCTGCCGCTCTGGGCCAGCCTCGGCGCCAGGCGCGCGGGTCCCTGCTCTCCGTTCTGCTGCCCGTGTCCCCGCTGCCATCCTGGGCTCAGCGCTGAAGGCTGCCCTGCCCCCAGCAGCGGGGGCTCCTCCCGCCAACTTCTCTCGGTTTCGCAGGGAGTGTTCGCGGTCCCAGCTCCGTGGTGGACTCGGGAGGGTACTTCCTGCCCTTCCACCATGCTCTTCCCTGCCCCAGGTCCAAACCACTCCGCTGCCCACGTCCCTGGGCTCCCCCAGACTTTTCTTTGAGTGCCTGGTGGGTTAGCCAGGAAGAGCCTGTAGAACATGGGGACGCCCCCAAATTCCGGAGGCTCCTGGAGTCGGACACTGTGCCGCCCGCACCCACCTTTGCCAGCCCGTCCCCTATTCCTGCTGCTCTTGGTGCTGAGATCCACGCGTGTTCCCCCCGGGGGAGCGCGGGCTCACGTCCCCCCGCCCTCCGTGAGACACTTGGTTGCTGTGTGACCTCGGCTCCCCGGCGGCTGGTTGGCTGGACGGCTTTGTCACTGTCGTCTTTTTAATGTCTGACCCGCCCCCGTCTCTTGTCTCCCCTCTGCGATGGACCTCAGAGAGGACACCCTCTTGTCCACGTGGATGTGCCGCTCTGCTACGTGACGCCCGTGAGCCTGGCAGGGGTGACAGCGGGGACATCCTCTTCTGTTTGACGGGGCCCCCGTCTTGGGCAGAGGGAAGGGCTCACATCCAATCTCTCTCCGCAGGTTTGGGGACAGCCCACTGCTTTCGCCACCTCTGGTTTTTCCACGGATTCATGTCGGGCTTTGGTTCAGCCTCTGCCCGGCGGCTGGCTCTGCCCCTTCGAAAGGAGAAGACGAGCAGCCACTCTGGAAAAGCCCCTGCCTGGACAAGCTCTTGTCACGGCTGCTCACGTGCCCCTGGCCAGCGCCCCTCCCGGGGCAAACCTGACGAGGGGCGGCCGGACCCTCTACCCACAGGATGGCACTGCAAGTCACCTACAGGGAGCAGTGATGTCCCCAGACCGTGACGCGCGACTTCCCAGGAACCACGTTCTCCAGCCACGGAGCTCTGTGTGCTCGGCTCTGTGCGGGGTCCCCTCCGTGCATGTGGGTGGGTCGTGCACCTTGGGGAGGGGGCCGCTGGGGGTCCCAGTTTGGAAGCACTGTGAGTGGTGCTGCGTCCAGGCTGCAGAGCTGGGGCGGAATGACTGGACTCGGGGCTCCTCAGCATTCGGAGAAAAGCTAGATGGTCTCCCCCAGGCCGGACCGCCAGCGGCGTAGAGGGCCCAGGTCCGCACCCACGCAGACCTCCTGCTAGACTCACCGCAGGTTAGCGGAAAAGGAAAAGACGCAGAAGAAAGACCCCCAATTGTCCCGCTGCGCAGCGCCCTAAGGTGCCAATACCCTCTGTGTGTGCTGGGGAGGCCCTGGGTCCCCCCGTGGGTCCCGTCCTCACGCGTGTGTGAGCTGGGCGAGGACGGTCATGAGGACTGCGCCGGGGACGGTCTTCTGTCCTCTGAGTGGGGCACAGGGCAGCAGGGTGAGGGTCTGCAGCGGACGGAAGCCGGGAGGGGCTGGACTCCGGGGGTGTGGGCCTCTCCGCTGCGCGCTGGGGGCCAGGAAGGGCAGGGACCCGCGGACCACGCTGCCCCCTCCCCGGGCCCACGAGCCCCTGCTCCCAGCCAGTTCCGAGCAGGCGACGCCATGACCACGCCCACCCTCCGGGGGCGGGGAGCGAGCTCCAGAGCCCAGAGTGGCGCCCAGTTCTGCAGCCCCGGCCTTCCCCATTTCCCTTTGTCCACGTCCGCGTGGCCGGGCGGCAGGCCGGGACAGCGCCGCCCCCCCCCGCCCCCGCGGGGCAGAGGGGACACCGCCGCTTAATCCGTCTCGGGGAGCTGACCCGTACGTGGAATCTGTCGGGCGACCCGGGGCTCTCCAGCTTAAGGATGCCCGATTTCACTCCGGGTCAATCATCCCCCAGGCTGCCCGAGGCTTTGGGGCCCGATGAACAACCGCCTGCTCTCTTCCCACGGACTGCCTCATCTGGAAGCTTCCATCTGGGCGGCGGGCAGGGCTGACGCGGGGAGGCCACGCGGCACCTCCTCACACGGGTCCCCACACCCCCGGCGCGCTCTGCGCCGCTCACAGGACGTGCCGGGCCGCGCTTCCTCCCCATAATGAGGCCCTTGTTCCGCGGGGCCCGGGCGCGCCCGCCCCCGGCCGGGGCTCCCCGCGTTCGCGGCCGCGCCGTTGGGTCAGCAGCGTCCGGGCCGGGGGACTTCTCCTGCATTTTACATGACCGCAGGGGCTGTTCCTCGCGCCTGTCTGGTCGCGTCACGTCATGGAGTGTTCTCGGGGCGGCCGGCGGCTCTGAGCACAGCTGCTGCCCGGGCCTCCTGGCGGAGGTGCCGGGCCGGGCCCCGTGGGGGCGGAGCGCAGCGCCGGCGGCACAGCCTTTGAACACGGCGCTGGCTCAAGTCGTGCGGGCACGGAGGGGCGCCGAGGCCAGGGGGCCCCGCGGGCCGGAGGTGGGGATGCGGGCGGGGGCTGAGGGTGGTGCGGGGCCCTGCGAGCGAGAGGAGGGCCGACGGCGTGCGTGCGTGTCCGTGCACGCGCGCGCGCGCCTGCGTATCTGCGAGTATCTGCATGTATGCGTGCGTGCACCTGCGAGTGTGCGTGCGTGCGCCTGCGTATCTGCATGCGTGCGTGCACCTGCGTGTGTGCGTGCGTGCGCCTGCGTATCTCCATGCGTGCGTGCACCTGCGTGTGTGCGCCTGCGTGTGTGCGTGCGTGCACCTGCAAGTGTGCGTGCGTGCGCCTGCGTATCTGCATGCGTGCACCTGCCTGTGTGTGTGCATGCGTCTGCGTATCTGTGCCTGTGTGTGTGCGCGCGCCTGTGTATCTCTGTTCCTACATGCGTGTGTGTACACATGTGTGTATGCGTGGGCCGGCATATCTGCGTGCGCGTGCATGCACCTGTGTATCTCTGTGCATGCATGTGTTCACACGTGTATACACACGTGTGTGTGTGCGTGCACCTGCATGTCTGCGTGCATGCATGTGTGTGCGGACATGTTTGAGACACAGAGAGAGGTTTTCACGGGCGCCGCCAAGCCTACCGGGATCCTGATGCGTGAATTGAGGAGGAGGCATTGCCACCCGGGGCTCGTCCCCAGGCCCACTCGCCCTGGCACACACACCTGGGTTTCCTACTTCCACATTAATGGGCTTAATGGATATTTTATTACTTAATATCCTCATACATGGGCTGGAATGTGTGGCCTCTCCCCAAAGTCTTTCAGGGTTTCCCGAAACACAGAATCCAAACTCCCAGGCTCTGCATTCCAGGCCTCTGTGCACGGGCCCCTCCTCTCCTGAGCGGCGGTCTTACCCATGACCTTCCCTTCCTACACCTCATGTAGATGACGGGGCCGCTTCTCTGCGCCCTGTGTTTTCATCGCTTTGCCCTCCTTGCTCGGCAGCAGAGGCGAGGGCGGGGACACGCTTGGCACAGGGCCTGGCACTCCTGAATAGGAGTTTTCCTCCCTCTGCACCTGCCTTCTCAAGGAGGGGCCTTTGCCTCCATTTCTGTGTCCCTCTGGGCACCCCGCAGGCAGCAGGCACACAGTTCGGACCTTCCTGCCGAAGGACAGCAGGCCTCTCTTTCCCAGAAGGCACAAGAATCCAGCCACGGCTCCGCCTGTAATGGGTGTTGAGAAACTCCCCCGGCCCGGGGGTCCTGAGCCCAGGATTGCCTTCCCTCTGCCGGTTGGGCTCACGGCGTTCGTGTGAGCTGGCGCATTCGGTAGCGATCTAATGAAATGTTAACACATCATTAAAGTGATTTGCAGTAAGCAGTTAACAGTGTGATCATTCCGCTCCTGGCTGACCCCGAGCTGAACACGGTGGCTCTCAGTCAGCCGTGGGCCGCTCACACCCCCGATCGGGGCGCCCCTCCCTGCCACGGGCCGCGCCCCGGCCTTGGTCCCTGGGGGCGCAGCACCCGGGGGCCGGCGGCAGACGTGGGGAGCAGTTGATTTCGGGGGCAAATGGTAACTTGCCGGTGTCAGGGCGTCAGGCCACCGCCAGCGTGCCCTCCGCAGGGTCGAGGAGGTGCGGCCTTGCCCTGGGTGACACTGTGATGAAGGCGGCCTCCCGGTTGAAGGTTGTGAATTACAGTTTGTTAATGGGATTAATTGCTTCGGAATTAACCGCCTTGCTGCCCACCTGGTGATGGGGGTGCAGGGATGGAGCCGCTTCCGTCTGCATATCGACAGCGACGTGGGGGCTGGGGCCGGACGGCTCGGAGGGGCGAAGCGTGTCTGCCGGGGAAGGGGGGGGCGCGACAGCCTCAGCACAGAAGGGTCTCGTGGCAGAGCTCCGCACAAGAGCAGCAGTCCTCGCCCCCAAATCATCCCGGACAGTTGGAGCTGGCGGCCCAGCCTCAGCCGGGGAAACTGAGGCATGGGAGGAGGTGAGAAGACCGGTGCCGGGAAGCCCTTCGGCCCGCGGGCAGTGCCAGGAGGCCTGGGCTGCCCCGAGCCTCGGTGCCCTCATCTGCGACAACTTGGCCTCGGAGTGTGGAGAGAGTTGCAGGAAGCGGGGTCGGGGGGAGGGGGGGTCAGGTGCAGCACAGGGCCTGGCCCAAGGCCCCTCCCACCTCCCTCCTCAGCGGCCAGCCCCTGCTGCAGAAACTCCTGGAAATGAGGCCAGGAGCTTGCTCCAACAGCTTTATCTTTCAGTGGCCAGTTCCGTCTGGCTCCCGGATAATTCCCTGAGCACCAACAGTGTGCCGGGCTCTCGAGTGAGGGGACCCAGGTGACACCTTCCTGGCTGCATTCCCCTCTCACCTCCCTCCTACTTCTGACTCCATGCGGGAGTCGTGGGTTCCAGACTCTGCCCCCCAGAGGCGGTGCTGCTGCAGACAAGTCTCTCCACCCCTCGCCCCACCGGCCCCTGCTCGCCCACCCCCGGGTCCAAGCACAGACACAGACTTCTAGAGAAGGCCTCCAAGACCCCCGGGACCAGGCCGGGGGCCCCTGTCCTGAGTTCTCCCAGCCCCCAGACCTCTCACACCTCCCCAGCGTTTCCAGGTTAAGTACGTGTCTCCTTAAGCTGGTGACGCTTCCTGGCCATTTGTCCCGGGGAGGCGCCTGATCCGCACCCGGTATGAGACAGCCCCTCCCTGAAGTGGGGGGGCTCTTTTCAGGGTGAAATACCACCAGGCTGGAGGGCCCATGGCCATTAGCCTTATCGCTCTTATGATCCCTGACTTCCTTACTTCCCTGCTCACTATTTTGGGTCTGCCCTGGCGCCCAGCTGTGACAAAGGACACTGTGGCCTCTCTCGACAGGCTCCCTCGCGAGGACAGTACGCAGACAGCGGCCGACAGGGGCGAGTGGTGGGGAGCACAGAGGAGGGTGATGGAAGACTTTGCGGGGTGTGTCCTCTCCCCATCCGGGCCAGGAGTCGTGACACAGAGCATGTGGTGTGTGTTTGGGGCGGGGAGGTGGCCCGGGAGGGGGTGTCCCTGCCACAGGAAACAGCGCAAGTGAAGGCACGGAGGTCTGGTATTTTGAACAGCCCTTCACATTTTGATGTGTCTGGTGCATTATGACCAGGGGGGGTCGTGTCTCAGACAAGACTTGAGAGGTGGTCGGGCGCCTGGGGGGCTCAGTCGGTTAAGCGTCCGACTTTGGCTCAGGTCATGATCTTGTAGTTTTGAGGTCCAGCCCCAGGTCGGGCTCTGTGCTGACAGCTCGGAGCCTGGAGCCTGTTTCGGATTATCCTTCTCTGTCTGACCCTCCCCTACTTGCACTCTGTTTCTCTCTTTCTCTCTCTCTCAAAAATAAATAAACATTAAAAAAATTTTTTTTAATTATTTTGGAAAATTCTAGCTCGATATTTCTTCCAACTTTCTTCTGCCCCATATTCTGTTTCCTCCTGGGCTCCAGTTCCAGGTCTAGCAGGGATTTGCAGAGGCTCAGGCAAGCCCTTTGTGTTCCCAGATAGAGACCCATTCTTTGTTTTTTTAAATTTTTAACATTTATTCATTTTTGAGAGACAGAGACAGTGTGAGCAGGGGAGGAGCAGAGAGAGAGGGAGACACAGAATCTGAAGCAGCTCCAGGCTCAGCTGTCAGCACAGAGCCCGACATGGGGCTTGAACCCACGAACTGTGAGATCATGACCTGAGCTGAAGACGGACACTTAACCAGCTGAGCCCCCAGGCGACCCGAGACCCGTTCTTACCGTCTTCCGGGTACTGTAATTTAGAGGCTCTTTATCAACGTTCCATTTCAACCTTCTGCTCTGTCGACCCTGCTTAAAATCCATCTATTGAGTTATTAATTTTGGATTTTTTAATCTGGATTTTTCATTTTTTAGTAGATCAGTTTCTCTGTTGAAATTCTCCTTTTTCAAAGATGGATTTGCTCCATAATTTACTCTTTTCCAGCATATATTTGTTACAGTCATTTAATGTGCTTTAGGGGCACCCGGGGGCTCAACTGGTTGAATGTCCGACTTGGGTTCAGCGCAGGTCGTGAGCCCAGGGTGGCGGGATGGAGCCCAAGTCAGGCCCAGGGCCCCCGTGAGGCCGGCCTGGGCTTCGCCCTCCCTCTGCGCCTCCTCATCCTCTATTAAAAAAGAAAGTGCTCTCCACTCGCGCCAGAACGTGGACGCCACGGAGTATTTCCGGTGTCTGTTCCGTGGCTCCTGGTGCTCCTCCAGCGGCTGGACCCCCCCCCACCCCGCGTCCTGGTCACCTGTCATTTACTGGCAGACACTGTCCATGCAGTTAGGCGCCTCCAGGTGAATTTGTCTTCTCCACCAGAGTCCCTGTTTCCTGTTTGGCAAAGTGCGAGGCTGATTCCCTGGAGAGCAGGTGCGGGTTAGCCTGGGCGTCAGGTGGCTAAGGTGCAGCCTCCCTCGGGCCCCTGCGCCCCCGGTGCAGCCCCCCAGACCTCAGCGGAGAGCCGGCTCTGCTCACAGACCCGCATCCTGCTGCATCTTTGTCCCTTTAGCACCACAAGACGGAGGACAATTCAGAGGAGCTAGGCCAGCTCCCGCCCCTCCCGGCCCGGCGGCCAGGCAGCGTCAGAAGCCGGCTACATGGTGACGGGGAGGCGGTCCGTGCCTTCGAACCCCCAGAACCTCTAAGTGTGTCACTCCAGCAAGTCACCAGAAGCTCTAGTGGGTTCTTTGGATGCCCCCCTCCCGTCAGGACCTAGGCCCCCAGGCCCGTCTCCTCCCTGCCTTGAACCCAGGATGCCCTGGAAAAAGTGGCCGTAAGTGGTTAGCTCCCTCTCTACGGGTCCCCTGTCCCCTGCAGCGTTCGGATTCGTGACCGGCGTCGTCCTGGGAGGGGCCCTCAGCCACCACGTCCCCTTCCCCGCGTGGAGCCTGCGACTGAGCAAGAGAATTGTATGAACTCTGGGGGTCGTTTACTTACGTGATTTGCACACTCTTTCGCACGCTTTACGTGGCTTAATCTCCACGGCAACACTGGGAATGCTCACCTTGCAGGCTGCCACCTCCCTCCCCAGGGCTGCCCTCCTCCTCGGGACCCATCGAAACGCGCAGACCCCGGTCACACCACCCCCCCCACCCCCCCGCCTGCCTCTCCTCCACGGCTTGTCACTGTCCGTCACTGCATTTACACCTCCGATGGCTTGTGCTGAGCTTGCCTACTCCAGGGCGCGGAGTCCCGCAGGACAGGGATCTGCACTGGCCTCGATCACTGCTGAATACCGTCCCCACATCAGGACCATGCACGTAATAGGTGCTCAGCAAACACTTGCTGATGAACGAGTAGTGTGAATCCGGCCTAAGAGATGGGAACAACCAGGACGACTGTACGTGATGAAACGACTAAGGTCCCCCTGCCGGGCACCGGGGTTCAGACGGTCGGGAGACTAGTCCCACCCCCAACAGGGGCAGGAACCCTGGCAGGAGCTGCGTGCTCCCGGGGAGGGGGTCCCCGACAGGCCCCCCTGCGGCCCAGCCCAGCCCACATCCGCTTGCCATGCTGTCCGCTAGGACTTCCCGGTGCACCGAGGACTCCCAGAGGACAGGCTGCCGGGCGACGCGGGTGTACAGACAGGTCAGTGCTGGCGGTGTGATCAGCCAACCCCTTGGGACAGGCGCACCTCCCATGGGAGCACGTGAAAGTGCCAGCAGGGGGAGGCGGAGTCTGGAAGCATGAACGGGGATGCCTGGCAGACGGGGGTGGAGGATTCAGCCCCGGGAGCCTGCGCAGCTCTGCAGGGGAAGGTGTGTGCGGGCTGGGGTGGGAGTCTGGGAGAGACCAGAGCCCCGAGGCCGGCGGGGGTCAGGTTCCAGTGGGGTCACGTGCCCAGCCCCGACTGGGTGAGGCAGCTGCCCTCCTGAGCGGCCAGCTGGGGGAGATGCCAGCACCTTGGGAGAGAATCGCAGGGCGCAGGGGGGCCGGGGAGGGCGGCGCCGGCCGGGGGCGGGCCTCGGTGTGGGAGCGGGTATTGATCTGCTGTGGCTGGGGCGGGAGGGGGCCCGGCTGATGGATGAAGCGCGCGGTCCCTCGGCACGCAGGCCCAGCGCACCCACATTAGGCCACTGGCGCCGAAACGGTCTAGAAAGCCCATCGCAGACGGCGGCATGCAGTGTGCCTGAAACAGCAATTACAGCGCCCGTCATTAATTAAAGAAGACCTGCTCTCTGAGCCGCACGCGGGAAGGCGCGCTGCTCGCTCGGCTGCGGACTCGCCCCCGGTTCCTGGGCGCCGAGTGTGCGGCCGACGCCGGGAGGCAGGGCCACCTGCACGGGAGTCCTCCCTCCGCCCGCCTGCGGCCCCGGGAGCAGCGGCCTGTCTGCGCCTCCCGCCCCGGTGACGCGGTGGCCGTGGGGATAAGCAAGGTCGTTCAGGAAAAGGCCCTGCCCGGGGGCTGCGCGCAGCGGCCCCGGATCCACACGGATGCCCTTCCCCCTGGCGGGGTCCCGAGACAGCAGAGACCTCAGAGAGCAGCCCTGAGTGTGTGTCTCTTTCATTTTAAACATTTTTAATGTTTATTTATTTTTGAGAGAGAAAGAGTGTGAGCAGGGGAAGGGGCAGAGAGAGAGGGAGATGCAGAATCCGAAGCAGGTTCCGGGCTCTGAGCTGTCAGCTCAGCACATGTGGGTGGGGGCCTCGAACCCACAAACTGTGAGATCGTGACCTGAGCTGAAGTCAGATGCTAAACTGACTGAGCCCCCCAGGCGCCCCCGGAGTGGGTGGCCCTTAGCCCCGCCGTGTAGAGAGCTGACACAAGGCACTGAGGGTGGCCCTGGATTGGCCGGCGAAGACGGTGCAGTGCTGGTGGGAGCTGTGACAGAGGCAGCACCAAGTCCCCCATTTCTGCAGCCCAAGCAGGGCACAGTGCCCCGCGGGACTCACATGTTCTGCGGGGTCCCCTCTGCTCCCGAGGCCCAGACGCAGCCTCCCGCCCCACAGCCTCTGCCGGTCCGCTCTGACCTCCAGGCCGCACGGGGAAGGACGCATCCAGCCGGCGGGGTCTCTGCCGGGGGCGCATTGGGCTCACCTCTCAGCTGGGAGGCTCCCCTCCAAGGCACAGACATGCGCGGGAGGCGCTGCTCTGCCCCTCAGCCCCCAGCCCCTTCTGGCTTTCTGCACCTGCACCGGCCCCTGCGCCGGCCCGAGGGCACAGCCATCGCCCCTCTCTGTAAACATCTTCCTGAGACTTCTTTCTCTCTCCCCCTCCCTCCTTGATGCCGAGGAGTGCTAGAAATGTTTAGGATCTTTAAGAATTCCTTTTATATCCGTATGGGGGGGGTCCTCAAAAAACTAAAAATAGAACAATGCTGCGAGCCAGCGATTGCACTACTAGGTATTTATCCAAAGGACATGAAAATACAGATTCGAAGGGGCACACGCACCCCAATGTTTATAGCCGCATTATGGGAAGAGCCCAATGTCCACTGACTGTGAGTGGACTCAGAGGATGTGGTTTATGCATACAATGGAGCACTGCTCGGCAACCGAAAAGAAGGAAGTGTGGCCATTTGCAACATCGTAAATGGAACTAGAGAGGAATTAGGCTAAGTGACATTAGTCAAACAGAGAAAGACAGACACCGCACGATTTCACTCACATGTGGAATTTGTCAGCAAAACAGAGGAACGCGCCAGAAGCGGGAAGAAAGAGAACAGAGGGAAAGAACCACCAGAGGCTAACGAGAGAGAACAAACGGGGGGCTGCGGGGTGGGTGGGGGATGGGCGCGGAGGAGGGCACCTGTCGGGATGGGCCCTGGGCTCCTACGGAAGTGAAGACTCACACAGTTCTACTCCTGAAACCAATATTGCCCTGCATGTTAGCTAACCAGAGTTTAAATTTTAAAAAAGGAAAAAAAAAAAAGAAAATTGCTTTTATAAAACGATTTAGTCTCTTACTTTTTTTTTAAAAGAGCTTTGAGACTAAGACGGGTGTTTGAAAACCTGGAAACGCAAAGGTCAATGAAACCCTAGATTCAGGATCAGCAGGTAAGACGACCGCGTGGAGACTTGGGAATTTTGCGAGAGGCGCCGGGACTTACCAGCTGACGCTGGACATGCCAGACATGACCCACGTCAGAGGCCATTGCTTTGCTGTAACAGCAGATACAAGAGGAAACATGTAGTGTCTCTGACCAGAGCGCCTCAGAGCTATTTGGGACCAACCGATCACCGATGGAAATCTGAAAAAGAACTTCATTCTGATTAGTGGGAGGGGGGTGAGAGCAACGCACTCTGGAGGTCTGTCTAGAAGATGGGGCGCAGCCCGTGAGGCTGGGGCTGAGGCCCGACGCCCCTGTCCTCCGGAGGGTCAGGGCTCGGCTCCCGCTGACGTCGGGGGGACCACGGGTCCGCCCTGGATCCCGCACTGCATCGGTCAGGACGGGAGGGGCTGCCGCCGTGAGGAGCATGCCCCCGGCGCACAGGCCGGGCCCTGGGGTTTGGTGGAGAAGGAGGAAGGAGGCTTCGGCAGAACTTGGGATCTGTCGGAGGAGGCGACGGGCAATGAGCAAGCAAGATGGCCGGCCAGTTGTGCTGCGCCTGCTGAGGAGGGGACAGGAGCGTTGGGACGGGTGGGGCAGGCCGGGCAAAGGCCCCCTGCTGGGACCAGCAGTCACACGGGGGCTCAGAGCCCAGGCCTCCGGAAGCAGCCTCCGAGGCCCCCCAGTGGCCCTCCGCTGGCGCTCTGGGGAGGCTGGCTGCCCCTGGGGGCTCAGGTGAGGCGGGCCTCTGGCTGGAAGGGGGGGGCGGCCCCGTCACGTCCGAGCACGGCTCCTCCTCACTCACACCTCCGAGTTCCCGCTGCACCCAGCCTCGGGGGCCAACCCCCCCCCCCCCGTGGTCCTCCTCGTCTGAGGCGCTGTGGCCATGACACCACCTTCCTCGGGCCCAGTTTGCATCAGCTGTGCAATAACGGTCCCCGGGGCCGTCAGGAAGGAGGGTCCACGTCTGGGAAGCTCTCCCTCCGCCCAGCGCGGGGCTCGCCGCAGCCCGGCCGGAGTCCGGGCACTAAACGCACCAGTGCACGCGTGCAGGAGGCCCTTGGCCCCGGCCGGGAACGGGGGACCCGGGAGCTCCCTGGGTGCCCCCAGGCCGCCCCGACTGCCCGCCTGCGCCCAGGGGAGCCTGTCCTCGCTCTTGGCAGGCAGGCAGGGCCCGGAGCCGCGGAGACCGCTGACAGAGACCTCTGCGGGCTCACACCTGATTAGCCGAGCCCAGATTGCCCCCCCCCCCCCCCCCCCGCCCAGTACCATTATAACAATTAGGAGCTGAGTCTCCACTTAACTGCGGAGGAAGATCACAGCGCTGGGCAGGGGGAGGGGGCCGTCTCGCCACCCTGGAGCCCCCAGCCCGCCTGGGCCCCGCGTGGCTCCAGTCAGAGGGGCACCTGGGCTGGAAGTGCGGCCTGGGGGTGGGGCCCAAAGGGCTCCTGTCCAGGGGACGTCCTCGGAGCCGCCCCGGGACACCCCGCAAGGCGTGTCCGCTGCTTGCCTGGCGTCCCCGACGGCTGTGAGGCCCCAGGCTGGGCTGCGGGGACGGCCACGCAGCACCTCACCACGAGTCCCTGTGCTCGCCCCCTGGCTGCCGGGGGTCCGAGGTCCCGGCGCGGGCAGCTGGGTTCCCCTGAGGCCCCGGCTCCGGTGTGGACGCCGTCCTCTCCCACGTCCTCACGTGGTCGTCCCCTGTGCGTCTGTGTCCTGGCCCCCTCTTCCTGTCGGGACCCCGTCAGATTGGCTCAGCGCCCACCCCGTGATCTCATTTTACCGCAGCCACTGACAGAACGTCCCCCTCCACGCAGTCACGTGTGAAGAGCTAGGGGCTCCAACATCTGGACTTGGGGGTGGGGGGCACATTTCAGCCCATGGCCCACATCGTACCTGGACGCCACAGCTCACAAGGAGCGGGCGTGGGGTTCGGACTCGGGCCCTCTTCCTGCAGAGGCGTAGAGGCCGAGATGGCCCCACAGCGTGGTCCCCGCGTCAGCACCCACCCCGCGTCAGCACTCACCCGGGTCAGCACCCACCCCGCATCAGCACCCACCCCGCGTCAGCACCCACCCTGCATCAGCACCCACCCCGTGTCAGCACCCACTTGCTCCAGATGCCTCTGGAAGTCCCAGACAGGCGGGCCTCTGCTGTTTGGGGAGCCCTGGGCCCGAGTCTCTTGCGCTGTCCCTAAAATTCCGACCAGGGCCCGCACCGCACTGCAGGTGGATCGGCGTGATGGGGAAACTGAGGACTCACTTCGGGCTTGCGGGGGGTGGGGGGAGGCCCCGTCTCTGCCCTGCTGCCACCTAGTTTGCGACCCCGCAACCTACCTGCTTCTCCACGGCAACCCTTCTTCCCCGGAAGCATCTCGAACTCTCTAAATGCTCCTGCGATTACCCCCAGGAAGAATTTCCCGCACTTTGTCACCATCAAGTCACTGAGAGAGATATGCAAATGTCCACCCGCCTGCCCGGAGGCCAGGCCGCGCCAGGAAATCGCCTCTTTAGGAAAGTACATAATTACATACAGCTATTTTCGGGCTCAGGATTTACCCTGCTATTAACTTTCTGAAGCGCGTCTAGACAGCACGTGCCCAACGGACAAGACAACTTCATTAGCGGCCTGAATAATTTAGAAGGGCCTGGGAGCGGAGGAACGGCTAGGTGTCCTCTCACGGCCTCTGCACGAACATAAATGACTAACAGTCTGATGGTCCTTAATGACACAGGCGTGTCAGACCCAGGCCGCTCAGAAAGGGGAGCGGGCGTCCCCCCCGCGCCCTGGGCGACCGGACGGATGTGTTGGTTAAGTTTCTAGAAGCAGCCCCTCGCGCCGTCAGAGACCGTCTCCCGGATTGGGAACCCCGGGGGCTCTGTCGCTACAGGGGTGGCCTGTTTGGGGAACCGTCTTCGGGGCACAGTCACAGAGTCCACTGCGCCCAGCCCGCCCCCATCGGCGGGCCCCAGTGAGCTACGGGGAGGCAGGTGCATCTCTCAAGGGGGAGCTGGTTCTCAGGTGCGGAAGAGCCGCTCCCGGACACAGGTCAGAAACCAGGTGGGAAGCCCGCCCCCTCGATGTGTGTGGGGCCGGCGGTCGTGGGACTGTGCCCCCTCAGCCCACGCCAGGGGTCCCGGTGACGCCGGGGACAGTTCCCACAACACCCATAGCTGTCTTCCTCGGAGCGAAGTCTGCGCCTTGTAGGACAGGCTGGCCACACCAGTGGGTTCCTGCACCGCAGCCCGGGGGGCGGCCCTCAGTCCTCGATGGGTGGAGCGAGCGGATCCCGACCTTGGACGGCCCCTCCCAGTCCCTGCCAGGGCTGAGTCCAGTCCGCAGCGGTGAACCCTCTTCCACGCAGCTTTCTGCCTCTCCTCCCCTCCCGGCCTCACCTCCACGAGCCCGCACTCACCCCGGGGTCACCTCCCAAAGCAAGTACTTGGCCACGGTGCACGGGAAAGTCCCGAGTCCGCTGGGCAGAGACCTGATCGGGGAGCTCTGTGGGGCCCTCGGCACGAACCTCTCCCTCCCCCC
>PISW01012445.1:0-32687 GCA_004023785.1 Mungos mungo | reverse complement strand
TGATATATGGCCATTTGTAGGAAAGTGGATGGACCTTGAGGGTGTCATGCTAAGCGAAATAAGTCAGGCAGAGAAGGATAGATACCATATGTTTGCATTCATAGGTCTAACAGGACAGGCCTGGCAGGGGACCATGGGGAGAGGAAGGGGGAAAGAGAGCGGGGATGAGTGAGGGACACGGATCAAGGGAGACTATTGACTACTGGAGAGGAACCATGGACTGAGGGGGGAGGGGGAGGGAGGGAGGGGGGATGGTCATGGTGAGGGGCACTTGTGGGGAGAAGCACGTGGTGTTATATGGAAACTAATTTGACAATAAACTATTATTAAAAAAAAAAAGAAATCTTATGGAATTGACATTTTGAGGGCCCCTCAAGCCTGGTAATGAGATATATTTCTTTATGAGACTCTGGTGTTTCAGAGTCTGAATTTTCTTTTTGGGAAAAATTCCACTTTCCATTAGTTTCTATAGTAACTGGTCCAATCTCTTCTTTTGTAATATATCAGAGAAATAACTATGTCCAATGTCATATTAACCAAAAACATCATCAGCATCACAGTTTGATAGTTTTGTAAGGTTTTTAAAGTTTATTTATTTATTTTAAGAGAGAGCATGAGGATGGCCGGGGCTCAGAGAGAGGGAGAGAGAGAATCCAGGCAGTCTTTGTGCCTTGAGCATGGAGCCAACACAGGGCTCAAACTCACAAACTGTGAGATCATTACTTAAGCTGAAATCAAGAGTCAATTTGTCAACCGACTAAGCCACCCAGCCGCCCTAAAGTTTGGTAGTTTTTTATTTTGTTATCTTGTTAAATTTATAACTATTTGATTCTAGCTATGCTAATATGAAAAGCCTCATGTTTTTAATTTCAATTTCCACTTGTTCATTTTCAGTATATAAGAAAGTGATCAAATTTAGTATAGTCTTACCTCCGACAATCATACTATACTCACTTATTAGTCCCGGGAGGGACAAATTTTTCCCTATTCTTTTATATTTTCTATGTATTCATGTTACTTGTGAACCAAAACAGTTTTTATTTATTCCTTCCCAAGTCTCTGTATCATAAGATTCCATTCATGTAACATAGGGATGGAGAAAAGTTCAGTTATTTCCAAGAGATGAGGGAGTAGGGCAGTCTATAACAGAAATGGAACAGGAAATATTAGGAGGACAATGTATTCTCCATGGTACAGTGCTGGCGCTATACTTGATCTTAGTCAAAAGGCAGAGAAGCAATGGTACAGTGCTGGTGAACACAAGACTCTGCATTTGATAAAATCCTTAAAACTCTACATAGCAGAGTATAATTAATATACACAAATCTTGGTTTCCTAGTTTTACACATGCCTCATGGTAATAGAAGATTACTTTTTAGAAGAAACTTGGTGAGAGTTGTATTCATTTTCTATGGCTGTTGTAATAAATGACCACAATATTAGAAACTTACACAACATATATTAATTCTTTCACAGTCTAGAATCCATAAATCCAAATCAAGTTCTCTGGACAAAAGTCAGTGGGTTGGAAGACTCACGCTCTCTTCATAAGTTTGAAGACGAAATCTATTTCTTTTTTTTTTTACATTTATTTATTTTTGAGAGACAGAGAGACAGAGCATAAACAGAGGGGGGGCAGAGGGAGAAAGAGACACAGAGTCTGAAGCAGGCTCCAGACTCTGAGCTAGTGGTCAGCACAGAGCCCTTCACGGGGCTCGAACCCATGAACTGTGAGATCACGACCTGAGTCGAAGTCAGACACTCAACAGACTGAGCCACCCAGGCACCCCGACAAAATCTATTTCTTGCCTCTTCCATCTTCTGACGGATGTTGTCATCCATGGTTTATGGTCACACCACTTCATCACTTCATCTACTCCAATGTCACATTGTCTACTTTCCTTTTATCTGTGGTCAAACCTCTTATAAGTATACATGGGATTTTCTTCATGGTCCACACATAAAATGTGGGATATAATCTTTAAGTCAATCATATCTACACAGTCCTTTTAGGCCATGTAAGGTAACCTTGGAAGATTCCAGAAATTAGGATGTGAATCTCTTACAAGTCATTATTCAGATTCCCATAGGGTTACATTGAACATTCCGCACTGTTCTGAAATTTTTCTGTAACTCTAAAATAGTTATAAAATTAAATAATTATTTAAGATAAGAAAAATTTAGATAATAATGTTTTTGATAGAAGGAACATCAGCATACACATGAAGTGAATGGGTGTTGTTATACTTCACTGTCCCCAAATAGTAGCATAAGAATATTAGCATATTCAAGCACAGTCTTACAAATACTGAAATATCAAAGCCTTTGTTATATAGAGGTAACAAATTAGTTGAGGGTGCATATTTATGTGGGTAGATTTGTAAAGTATAAAGCTCTCTGAGGGTCAAAAGTAAAAGCATAAGTATTGTGCATTCTACTAACATATTGAATGTACATTATTTTTATTATTCACAGATATTGTCATATATATTTCTATATAGATATCTAGAATCATTTCAGTTAACTATATTTCATATATATGAAGTAATTTTCAGATATAATGAGATACTAACCCTTAAATCATTTTTTTAAGAGGGAGAGAGAGAGAGTGAGCTGGGAAGACGGGCAGAGAGAGAGAGAGAAAATTTCAAGCAGGCTCCACATTCTGCATGAATCCCAATGAGAGGTTAGGTCCCATGACCCTGGGATTATGACCAGAACTGAAATCAAGAGTTGTACGACACTCAACTGGCTGAGCCACCCAGGTGCCCGAACCCTTCAAATAATTTTAAATTTCATGTCTTTTTATGACTTACTAAATAGTACTTATTACATATGTTACTTGCCATTTCATGAGGCATCACTTCTAAATAAAAATTGTGTGATTGTTTCAGATGATTCACTTGATTATGGGATCCAGGAAATCATTGTGCCCAAACAGTAAATGATATAAAAATATTTCAGCAAAGCAGAAAATCAGCTGTATCCTCTAAAAGTACATATACTCATTTAGTAGTTTATTTTCAAAAATATTCTCAAGTTAGGACTCTTAGAACAGCATTCAACTAATGAAATAAAAACATTGGACATAAATTTTTATTCTAACACATGAATTAAATATTTAAATGATTACTATTAAAAACTGACAGCCATCCATTTAATTCTGTGTGTGTATCCTACTCCATTGTGTGTGTATCCTCATGTGCACATGCATGTACTTTTGTTCATGGTCTCATATATGCCCCTATTGTATGTATTTCTGCATTGATGTGGTAGAAAAAAATGCATGTAGAATAAGTGAGTGAGGGTGGCAGTGAACGAGGATGGAGAGAAAGAGAAAGAAAAGTGAAGCTCACCTAAGGCAGGGCTCAAGTTCACCCAAAGTGGGGCTCTAGTTCATCCAATGTGGAGCTTGAACTCATGAACCCTGAGATCATGACCTAAGCAGAAGTCAGATGTTTAGCAACTGAGCCACCCAGGCCCCCAGACCCCAAGACACCTTAACCATTCTTGTTCAGGTATAACATTTCTGGACATACTTTTTTTTTTCTTTCAGGATAAGAAACACTGAATAAGTAAGGATATCACTTCAGAAATTAATTTCACTGTGGTCTTAATGAAACTAGATTACATTGTACAATGTCAAAAAATCACAATCTTAAATATAATTTTGCCTCCGAAATGATCTTCATGAGTGCACTCTTCACCTCTTTGTTCCTCAAGCTGTAGACCACAGGGTTCAGCATGGGGATGATCATGGTGTAGAACACGGACGCCATTTTGTCTGTGTCCATGGAATGGCTGGAACTGGGCTGTAAGTACATGAAGATGATAGTTCCATAGAAGATGGAGACTGCAGAGAAGTGAGAAGCACAGGTGGATAAAGCCTTCTGATATCCTGCAGATGAGTGCATCTTTAGGATGGTGATAAATATGAATATGTAGGAAATCAAAATAACCAGGAGAGCAAAAAAGATATTGAAGCTCACTACATAAACAAGAACCAGCTCACTCACATGTCTATCAGAGCAAGAGAGAATCATGACTGCTGGAATATCACAGAAAAAGTGATGAATCACATTGGACATACAAAAGGACAGGCTGAACGTGTCTCCAATGTGGATAGAGGCATTCAGGAAACCACAGAGGTAAGAGCCCGTGGCCAGGCATGCACACACACCAGTCGTCATGGTGGTCGTGTAATGGAGGGGCTTGCACACTGCTGCATAGCGGTCATAGGCCATTGAGGCCAACAGGTAATTTTCCACAGTGGCAAACGCTACAAAAAAGAACATCTGAGCAGCACATGTGTTATAAGAGATGATCTTGTCCTCTATGAGTAATCCAGCCATGACTGTGGGAGTGACAGCTGTAGAGTAACCAAAGTCCACCAGAGACAAGTTACAGAGGAAAAAGTACATGGGAGTGTGGAGACGGGAGTCCAACAGAATCAACACCATTATCCCCAGGTTTCCAATGAGAGTGATGAGATAGATGAGGGTGAACATGATAAAGAGGGGAACCTGCAGTTCTGGGTCACTGGTTAGTCCCAGCAGGATGAACTGTGTCACTTCTGTCCTGTTATCCATCAATGTTGAGAACCACAAATGCTCTGTGGTGATGAGAACAGAGAAATGGGTGATAAACCAAGAGACTTATATTGAAAAAGGCATATACAGTAAGCGTTATTTCATTAGAGCAGTAACCTGTATATCAGGTTTCTCCAGATTAAAAAAATTAGCATGATAACAAAAATAGTGCATTAGCAATGTATATTTGCAAACTGTTGAATCTGAAGTATGGGCCATTTCCTCAATTCTAAAATTTTAGAAATCTGTAAACTGAGATGTGGAGAATTAATTAACTTGAGCAAGATGGCTTGTCCAGAATGAATGTCTGGCAGTTCACGCTTCCCAAACCTAGTGAAAGCAGATACTTGCACCATTACTCACCTTTCAGGAACCACTGCGCACACTGTAGAGGTACAGACAGTCCCCATTTACAGTGGTTCGATTTAGAGTTTTTCTACTTTACTACATTGCAAAGTGACACACATTCAGTGGAAATCAAGCTTTGAGTTTTGAATTTTGATCTTTCCCCAGCCTAGTGATATGAGGTTCGACTCTTTCATGATGCTAGACGTAGGCACCAGCCACAGCCCCGTGTCAGTCACATGATCACGAGGGCCAACAACCCAGATACTGACAACCTTTCTGTGGTTCACTTTCCGTACTGCATTCAATACGTTCAGGAGATATTTATGAAAAAGCAGGCTTTGTGTGAGATGATTTTGTTGAACTGTAGGCTAATGTAGGTGCTCAGAGTATGTCTGAGGTAGGAGAGATGTTCAGTAAGTCAGGTGTATTAAGTATATTTTCAACTTACAATATTTCAACTTACCATGGGGTTATTGGAACATAAGCTCATTATATGTCCTAGAAAATCTGTACATCCTCTCAAGAACATCATGAGTTTGATTTGTTATTACTGTCATTTAAATTATGATGCACAAGGAGCTCCTGTGTGGCTGTCGATTGAGTGTCTGACTCTTGATTTTGGCCCTAGTCTGGATCTCTGGGTCTTGCATCAGACTTTATGATGATTCTCTTCCTGTCTTTCTGCCCCACGCCTGCTTGTGCTCTCTTTCTCTCTAATAAATAAATATTCACAAGACACTGAGTAATTTTTTATATTTATTTATTGAAAAAAATTAAATATTATTTTTGAGAGAGACAGGATGTGAACAAGTGAGAGGCAGAGAGAGCGGGAGACATAGAATCTGAAGCTCCAGGCTCTGAGCTGTCAGCACAGAGCCCGATGAGGGGCTCAAACCCATGTACCATGAGATCATGACCTGAGCTGAAGTCGGAGGCTTAACTGACTGAGACACCAGGTGCCCCAATTTTTATACTTAAATGAGTATTAATTGACAAGTTTGGATCTTGTTAACTCATATTAGAAATTTTGTAGTTTAAAGATTATTTCACTCTTGCTCTTGTTTGTTTATGTCCAATGAGAGGCCAGCATTGGGTGAACAGGATGAAATCACCACTTGATCAACTAGAGAATCATCTGTGGCTGTTTTGTTCATATTCTTAGCAAAGCAGGATGACGTTCTTTAAGTATCAGTAAACTCCCTTCTGACAGAAAGTTTGACATTTATACGCCAGTGTCACCTCTGTATTTTGGAAAAACATTGAACATATCTATTTCTGTTCCCAAATAACTTGAAGTAAGCAGAGCTGCCCTAATGCTTTTGCATGGATTATACTTCTCATTGAAAATATTTACGGGATGTGCATGCTTACCTGTCTGTTGGGTGAGCAGGAAGAGGCAATGCTGAGTAGTATGTCTGAATCCAAGTCTCAACTGTAGAGAAATGCATAAATCCTACTACAAGAGCTCTCTCAGGACATGGTCAGAAGCTTCAAGGTCTCAAAGACAGGGAAAAATGGAGGAAAGAACATGGTTCAATTTCTGAACTTATGCATTCTCTCTGTATCCTTAGGGGAATCACTTACCTCCTCCTTATTTGTAAAATAAAGATAAGATTATCTCTTACATAATTCACAGACTTGTGTTTTAAATAACAAGCAAAGGAGGGTCTGTAAAACATCTCAAAAAGAAATTATCATTTTTAAAGTCAATCAATGTGATTTTTATCTTGGGGTGTTTCCCCTGAATGTGGCTGCAGGCTGATAGAGAATTCCACGATAGTTTCTGTGCACTAGCAAGTTTAACGCTCAGATAAATAAATGATCACCCAATGGGTTCAGGATGTAGACTGGTCCCTCTACAATGATGTCCTGTGGGGTCTTATTGGGCTTTCATTGGCTAATGCATAGGGGATGTGGAGAGAATTATAGAGACACAGATCTTCTCTGGAAATTTCTCCTGGGAGGACATTTCCAGTGCCTCATCCCACCTTCCCAGGAGGGAAGCAATTAAACTTCCTGTGGGGGCTATGCTGGTTATTTTCATTGAACACACACATTTTTGTATTACTGGTTATTTTTGTCCGTTTATAATTAATGCATAATTTCCATACAGTAACATCCACAATCTTACCATATAGTTGTTGGAATGTTTTCAGATTCAAGTCAAGTAAGCACTGTCACCTAAAACACTTTCTACGAGCCTCTTTGTGTAAACCCATTCTCCAACTCGCTGCCCTGGCAACAAATCAATTGTCCAAATAAAGTTGCATTTTCTAGAGTGTCCTTAACTGTCATCCTAGAATGTGTTGCTTAGGTCTGTAATTTTTCATTTAGCATTTGAGGTCCCATCTATATTTTTTATAGAAAAATGCTGAATAATAGATTTAAATTTCCCTAAGAGGTTGAATGTAGAGTCTTTCACCATAACCATGACCTAAACTAGGTGACATGTTTTTAAAATGTAGAACTTGCAGGGAGAGAAAAGTAGCATTATATTGAAGCACCCAGAAAACCTATCTTGTTTAGGTGACTAAGATTACGGTCCTCAGAGACAAGTCATGTTGGTAGCATATGTCCCCTGATAGGATGTGATAAGAACAACACTTCTTACTCTTTCTCAAAGACTAAACCTCTGGGTAACCATAATGAAAAGATCAGATGGACATAAATTGAAAGACTTTCTACAAAATACCTGAACAGTACTCCTCAAACTCTGTCACAGATCAGAGGAGAATAAGAAGACAGGACTATATATGCAGCGCTGTATCCTGATCAGACCCTGTACAGGTAAAATGATATTATTTAAAAAGAATAATCTAAATAAATTCTTGAAATTTAGATAATAGTACTGTATCAATGATGGTTTTTTAGTTTTGACTAATGTATTATGATAAGGGAAGATACTACCATTAGGGGGAACTGGATGAGAGGTATGTGGGACTTGTCTATAATCTCTCAGAAAATTTTTTGAAACTTTAAAATTTTTTCTAAATTTAATATATATTTAAAGTAATTACTAAGAAATGGTTCCAAAGCAGGAACTACCATTTTTATAGACTTCAGAGCTTGATATTTTTGTTGCATCACACAGACCTCTTAGGACATTCTAGCACAGTTTCACAAATCTTAAGAAAATTGATGTTTCTAAAATTATAGAGATAGAAAAGGAAGGTGTGTACAAATTTCTTTTGGTAGATTTATTATAAAATTATCTCCTCTAAAAGCCAATACAGCACACCATTATTATATATTATATTAGCACATTGAGGGAGGATATGTTTATTGTTGTAAAGCATTGCCATACTTACATTTCTATGGATATTTAGAATCATTGGAGTTGATGGAATAATCATTATTTATGAAGATATCTTGCAAATTGAATCAGTTAAGAAACTTTTTGCAGTATCATATTTTGTTATTACATTTTACTAAATGCCATTTATTTCACATGTTATTTTTCATTTCATGAGAAACCCCTAATAGAAAAGAATTAAAATCATTTTTATGTCATCTATTTGATAGGGTTTTTTCCAAAAATTTATTTGTCCAAAAGTGGGAAATGTAAATAAGGAATGAGAGACTATTAAAAAAAGAAAACTACATCTTATGAAATGCTTTAAAATTCCTCTCTAAAGGATTATATAATGGGTCACCAACTATAATTATCCATGGTTCAAATATATTTACTGCCGAACTCAAACAAGTAGTTTATTCATTAACTTAACAAATGTTTGTTGAGAAATTAGTACAAACCAGGCCATAATTCAATTATGGGGGAATGAAGTTGTTAGTAAGGAACACAAAGCCACTCTTCTTGTGCATTGTGCATTCTGCACAACATAGGTAAATGAATCAAAAAACAAGTAAATAGAAATAGTTGAACAGAACCATGAAGAATAAAGCAAGTTGGGACCAGTGTCCATGGGGATGTGGTGACTATGGTACAGTAACATTTTAACAAAGGCTTGAGGGAAGTGAGTGAGTTTTCTGAGCATTGACAACAGTAGAGAACTCAGTGTGAGTGAAGAGGAGGAAGCGAGTAAGAGAGCAGCAAGACATGATGTAGCTCGTATGTAATTAATGTAAGGGCACTAGCCATCTCATTGTATTTCCAGAGAGAAAAATAGATAACATTATCATGCCCAGTGTATTTATCTTACAAAGTTGAACTGTTGGTAGTCCTCACAGAAAAAAAATTTTAATTTCCTTACTATCCATTGATCAATTTTTTCTTTTACTTTGGTCTTCTTGCTTTTGAAAATGATCCTGTGACCATAGTGTTTCTACCAATGCTACTGAAGATAGAAAAATTAATTCCTTTAAAATATTATATATTTATAGCTCTGAATAGATGTGCTCCCAAAGCATATATCTTTATGTAAAAATTTATGTTATTGAACTCCAATGTTTATAGCAGTACTATTGACAGTAGCCAAGTTGGAAAGAGCTCAAAAGCCCATTGGTTGGTAAATGGATAAAGAAGATGTGGTATACTACTCAGCAATGAGAAAGAATGAAATCTTGCCATTTGCAACAACATAGATTGAACTAGAGTGAATTATGCTAAATGAAATGTCAGAGAAAGACAAATATTATATGATTTCCCTCATATGTAAAATTTAAGAAACAAAACAGATGAACATAGAGGAAGGGAAGTAAAAATAAGATAAAAAGAGAAAAGGAGACAAACCATAAGAGACTCTTAAATACAGAGAACAAACTGAGGATTGTTAGAGGGGAGTTGGGTGGGGGAATGGGCTAAATGAGTAATGGGCATTAAGAATGGCACTTGTAGACTTTGCATTCATAGGTCTAACAGGACAGGCCTGGCAGGGGACCATGGGGAGAGGAAGGGGGAAAGAGAGTGGGGATGAGTGAGGGACACGGATCAAGGGAGACTACTGAATACTGGAGATGAACCATGGACTGAGGGGGGAGGGAAAGGGGGGAGGGGGTGATGGTCATGGTGGGGGGCACTTGTGGGGAGAAGCACTCGGTGTTATATGGGAACTAATTTGACAATAAACTATTATAAAAAAAAAAGAATGGCACTTGTTAGGATGAGCACTGGATGTTATATGTAAGTGATGAATCACTAAATTCTACTCCTCAAATCATTGTTGCACTATATGTTAACTAATTTGGATTTAAATTTAAAATTCTGTCATGTATTTCCTCATTTTGGTCTCTTGAAACAGCTTTTGTTGTTTTTTAAGTTTATTTATTTAATTTGAGGGAGAGAGAGAGAAAGAGCACAAGTGGTGGAGGGGAAGAGAGAGAGAGCCTCAAGCAAACTCCACATGTCAGGGCTGAGACTGATTTGGGGTTCGAACTCATGAACCGTGAGATCATGACTTGAACCAAAATTAAGAGTTGGAAGCTTAACCAACTGACCACCCAGGCGCCCCAACAGCTTTTCAACTAGAGAAGAAAATAATGTCTGACGTAAATTTATATTCTGATATCTAAATTTATTATTCAAACTTTTTATTAGAAACTAGAAACACAGCACCCAACACCTTCACCAAATTCCCCACCCCTTTTATGTCTGTGCACATAAGGGATTCTTGCATATGCTTCTCTTTGTGAGCTTGTGTGAGCCATGGCTTACATATAGATATGCGTTGCCATATGGTAGAATAAATAAGACATATAGTTAATAAGATTTATTAAAAACAAGGCCCCCAAATTTGAATGTCCCATTGGCCATCCTTGTTCAGATATCACATATATGAATATATGATTTTCCTTTTCAGATGACAGACTTTTGAATAAGAAATGGGATCCCTCCAGTAATGTAAGTGCAGTGTGGCCATTAATATATCATGTGCTTCAGCCATATGTGGAATTTAAGAAACAAAGCAAATGATCAAGCAAAGAAAAGAAACAACAATAAAGCAGACTCTTAAATAAGGGAGCTCGTGGTTGCCAGGAGAGGAGGAGGATGGGAGGATAGATGGACGGGATAAAGGAGATTAAGAGGTTAAACTTCCAGTTACAAAATAAATAAGTCATGAAAACAAAAACTACAGCATAGGGAATATAGTCAATAGGATGGTAATGTTGTTTGGTGACAGATGGCGGCTACAATTATTGTGGTGAACACTAGGTAGTGTATAATCGTTGAATTATCATGTTGTATACCAGCACTAATATAACATTATATGTTAAATATACTTTGATTTTTTTAAAAAAAATGTGAATCATTGTCTATTGGAGATCTGAGAAGAATAACACAGGTCACTGTAGATCTTATAACTTTAAGAGGCAAAGCTTAGAGACAATTTTGTCTTCTCAACCACCTTCTTGAATGCATTTTTAACCTCTTTGTTCCTTAGACTGTACACTAAGGGGTTCAGCATGGGAATGACCACAGTGTAGAACACGGATGCAATTTTGTCTGAGTCCATGGAATGACTGGAGCTGGGCTGGGAGTACATGAGGATGGCTGTCCCATAGAAGATGGAGACTGTGGTGAGGTGGGAAGCACAGGTGAATAAAGCCTTCTGATATCCCTCAGCTGAGCGCATCTTCAGGATGGTGACAAATATGAACAGATAGGAAATCAAGATAATGAGAAGAGCTAAAAGAATATTGAAGCTCGCTACCACAACAAGAACCAGCTCACTGACATGTCTATCAGAGCAAGAGAGAGCCATGACATCTGGAACATCACAGAAAAAGTGATGGACCAGATTGGACATGCAGAATGAGAGACTGAATGTGTCCCAAATGTGGATGGAGGCATTCAGGAAACCACAAAAGTAGGAGCCTATGGCAAGATGCACACACACATGGGTTGTCATTATGGTGGTGTAATGTAGAGGTTTACACATGGCTGTGTAGCGGTCATAGGCCATTGAAGCCAAAAGTAAGTTTTCTACAGTGGCAAAGGCTGCAAAAAAGAACATCTGAGCAGCACACTCATTGTAGGAGATGACCTTGTCTCTGTGGGTAATCCAGCCATGACCTTGGGAGTGACAGCTGTAGAGTAACCAAAGTCCATGAGAGACAGGTTACTGAGGAAAAAGTACATGGGGGTGTGGAGACGGGAGTCCAAGAGAATCAACACCATCATCGCCAGGCTCCCAACCACACTGATGAGGTACATGAAGGTGAACATGACTAAGAGGGGGATCTGCAGCTCTGGGGCATTGGTTAGTCCCAGCAGGATGAATCCAGTCACTTCTATGTTCTCCATGAATATTATTTGGGACTCAAAGGATGCCCTGTAGTGATGAAAAATAAAAGAACAGAGTGAAAAACGAAAAGGCAATTTAAGTATATTTGAGACTGGTGCCTGGAGTAAGAAAAAGAAAGAAGAAAGAAAGAAGAAGGAAGGAAGGAAGGTAGGATTGAAGGAAGGGAGAAACAAGAAAAAGAAAGATGATAAATAGACATTTTTTAATTATAGCGATAATTCTTTTTTTTAAGTCTATTTATTTATTTTGAGAGAGAGAGAGAGTGGCAGAGAGGCAGAAAGAGAGTAGGAGAAAGAGAGAATTCCAACCAGGCTCCACGCTGTCAGCACAGAGTCTGTCATGGGTCTTGAACCCATGAACTGTGAGATTGTGACCTGAGTCAAAATCAAGAGTCAGAAGCTTAACCGACTGAGCCATCCAGGCACTCCTATAGCAGTAACTCTTTTTTCAAAATGATTCAGATATCCGTGATAGCTTGACAACAAAACTTAACACATAAATTACCTATGTGGTTACACATTGCTCAAACTGAGGGATCTTTGTGGATCTTTTTCCACCTTCTAAATTTTGTAAGATTGTAAACTGAGATGTGGGAAAAGGAATGTCCTGATCTGGTATCAAACGTATCTGTCATTTCAGTTCCACAAGCTTGTAAATATCGGCACTTCTATGTTTTTCGTGTGCCAAAAACTGCCCTAGACACTAGGTGTGTATGCATACATTTTTCTCAATAACTCCATGAGATTGACTACTAATGATGCCCACTTGACTTGTGAGGCACAGTGGTTGAAAAGTGCAGGTGGTTTATAAAATTATTACTGCCAAAGCCAAATTTTGTACCCAAGGATTCAGTCCTCTGGTTTTAACATTTTAAAAATTGAACTTAACTCAATCTACACATACTCATTAACTTCATTGTTCCAAACTCAGTGTTTGGAGCCTTCTATTTAAGTAACTGAGACATATAAGCATAGTGGATGTGATGGGGTAACTGGAGCAATTGGGCAAGTACAACCGGCAGAGGCAATTCTGAGTGTCAGTGTAGAGCTTGGGGTCTGGAAAGAGGCGCCTATCAGCCCTATCATTTACTTCTCAAGAATCATTGGTTCCAACCTCAGTACCCAGACCTTGCTCTCTCCATATACAAAATGAAGATTATAATGAAATCTACCTCAGGTATTGTTGAAAGAAATAATGAGACAATGCACTATACACAATGAGTAAAATGTTGGATGTTTAGTACGGCCTGATAAATGTTAGCTGCCGTGTTATTTTTAGGATGGAATGAAAGTCTTTCTGTTTGTTTGAGAAAGGTGGGGGGTGACGTGAGAGATTCAGGAATGGATGAGTTCTGAAGTGTTGTAGCCTCTCATTGGTTTCCTTTTTCTCACACACTTGGTCCACTGATTATTTTGTTCTTTCCAGTGTTCCTCAGTCTGTCTCTACCAGCTCAAATGACTGTTCTAGTCATTCCAAGTGAGCCATTGTTTTGTTTAATTTCTTTCTTAAACTATTAGATCATAAACGGAGACTTGGGGGAACTCATCAATTCCATAAAACAAAACAAAATTCATGATAGGAGTCTTAGAAGAAGAGCAGGAAGAAGGGGTGGGGGATTATTTGAATGAATTTTCACTGAGAACTTCACTAATCTGGGGAAGGAAACAGGCATTCAAGTCCAAGAAGAACTCCCCTCAAAATCAACAAAAATAGGTCAATGCCACAATATAGTATAGTGAAATTTGCAAAGTACAAAGATAAAGAGAGAATTCTGAGAGCAGCAAGGGACAAAATGTCCTAAACCTACAAGGGTAGACACAAACAGACCTGTCCACCGAAACTTGGGAGAACAGAAGGGAGTGGCAGGATATAGTCAACATGCTAAATGGGTAAAATATGCAGCCAGAATTCTTAATCCAGAAAGGCCGTCATTCAGAATAGAAGGAGAGAGAAAGAATTATCCAGGTAAACAAAAACTAAAGGCATTCATGACCGTTAAGCCAGCCTTGCAAGAAATTCTAAGGGAGACAGTTTGAGTGGAGAAAAAGCAAAACAAAACAAAAGACCAAAAACAACAAAGACTACAAAAGACCAGAGAACATCACCAGAAACTCCAACTCTACGGTAACACAATGGCCCTAAATCCATATCTTTCATAATAGTTCTGAACGGAGAGCTCTGCATTTAAAATTTTTTATGTGATATGTTCTTGTGTAGCAACAGTGTCTTAAATCTTAATTTGAATTCGAGGCCTTTAGAAAGACATCTATCCTCACAAATCATTATCTACCATTGTTCTCCTGATTCTTTCACACCCTCATTCTCAAAGCCAGGTCCCTGAAGTCATTAGATCTGTCAACCATTGATGTCTCAGAATAGAGCGTGTCCGGCAAGGAGTAAGAGCTACATGCATATACATTTCTATGTATGCATGTGTACATATATTTATGCATGCATTAATATGTATGTATATTAATATACCATTTCATTTAAATTCATTATGAGATAAGTAGAATTGTTAATATTCCCACTTTACCATTAAGAAACCTGAGGATATGAGAAGTTATATAAAGCCCTCATTCAAGATTCAAATCCCTCTGTGACCAAATCAGAAGCTGTGCTTTTTAGCAACCTTATCATTGATTGGCCTGTGTAGATGTGCTGGCAATACTAATAAGGACCAGATAGCATGGGAAAAATTACATAGAGTACTCATCTTGTTAATTGAATTATAACACTTTTATAGTTTATACAAAGGTTATTTCCCTGTCTTCTGTTTTTCCTAACCTCCAGTGACAGCACAGAGATAGTAAATAAGATGAATTTAAAACTTACTGAATCAGGGCATCACTTAACTTTTTTGTTTGGCTGATCCTTCGAAAGAAAGCAGTTGATGTGTTTCTATAAATATCACTAAACTCCACATTGATAGAAACTTTGATACTGAAATCCCAGCCTTAACTCACTGCTTTAGAAGTAATGTTCAAATCATCTATTCTGGGCTCAAATAACTCATAGTAGGGAGAGTGCCCCATGGATTTTGCATGAATTATATTTCTTACTAAAAAAATATATGCAACATAGAAGCTTGTTTTGCTGCTGGACAAAGAGACAAGCAATCCTGAATAGTGAGTCTGAGTCTGAAATCAGACTTTTTGCTATGAAATCATGCATATACACGGTTGGAGATGTTCTCTATCAGGTACTAGTGAAAATATTCCAAGACTTCTAAGACAAGTAAAATTGGAGGAAACATCCCAACACGGAGACACAAACCTGATCCAAGTCCTAGATCCACCCTTAGTTCTGACTACACTTTTAAAAGAGTCACTTGTCTTCTTGTTATTAGTAAACTAAAGAATAAAATCACCTCTCCTACATAATTTACAGAACCGTGTTGTCATGAGTAAAGGAGGGAAGCTCTATAAAACACCTTGCTGGGCAGGGGTGGGGGTGGGTGGGTGAGTGTGTCTCACTTTGAAGTCAATCAATATTGTTTCCATGTGAAGATGTTTTCCCTGCTCATGATCACAAGCTTGAAACAAATTCTCAAGTCCAAGGTCAGGGAGGAAGGTCTGCATGTACCAGTAACTATTAACAGTCCCATAAATAAATGATGGCCAGACAGGCTTGGCACATGGTCTGGTCCTTCTGAAATGATGTCCTTTTGAGTCATACTGAGATTTCAGGGGCCAAATCATGGAATCAGGAGGGAGTGAGATAGACACTGAGTTCTCCGTGCACGCCCCCCAGGAGGGCATCTGTAGCTCTCATCTACCTTCTTAGGGAGAAGCAATTAAACAGTCCGTGGGGGCCTAGCTGGATATGATCAGGATGCACACATGTTTCATAGCACATGTTCTTTCTTAATTTCCCCATTTTCTAACTAAAGTAGAATTCACAAACAGCAATGATAGTCCTAGTTTCTATTGTAAAAATCTAAGAGTTCGGTCACATTTACAAGGTCATGTAACCACTAGCACCATCACAATATAGAAGAGCTCTGTTATCTAAACCAAACCCCCAAGTTTCTTTGTGCTCAACCCCTTCTCCCACCTGCTGTCCCTGGAAACCACAAAACTGCTTTTGTCCATGTAATTTTGCCTTTGCAAGGATGTCCTATAAATTGAATCCTAGTGTGCGTAGCCTTTGTGTCTGGATTCCTTCAAGTGGGATGTGTCTGAGATTCATCCATATTGTTGCCTGTGTTAATTTCCTAAGACTACCCTTTAAAAGTACCACAAAGCAAATGGCTTTAAGAACAGAAATGTATTGTCTCACATTTCTGGATGCTAGAAATCTGAGGTCAGTGTGTCGATGGGGTTGGTTCTGCTGGTTGCTTGTGAATTCTGTAAAGGAGGATTTGTTTCACATCTGTCTCTGGCCATCAGGATGATGTGCTGGCCTTCTTTGGCATTCCTTGGTCTGCTGACCATTCTGACCTCTGTCTTCCTCTTCACATGGTGCTCCTCCCTTGTGCCTGCATCTGTCTAAATTTTCCAATTTTTAAGAGAGTCTTATTATATTAGATCAATCCTATAAGATTTAGGACACACCCTACCCCAGTGGGACCTCATCTTAAGTAAGTAAGTCTGCAAAAATCCAATTCCCAAATAAGAACACGTTTTGAAGTACCGAGGGTTAGGATTTCAACACATTAAGACATTGAACTGGACTTTGCACTTCTCATAAGAATGTTTTGTTACTTCTGTTGTTAAATATGTTTTTCTGTCAGGGAACATGGATATTGACTTCCTATTCCTCCCTTCTGCTAATCTTACACTCTAGTCACTTATTTATATGGCTAATGATTTGGCAGAATTAATTAGTGAAGTGTATGTATTTCCCATGTAGTATATAGATTCTGATATCCTTGCTCCTATTTTTTCCCTATTTATATTTTATCCTGCCTTCCTATGGATTACTCTTGGGACTCATGTACCTTTTACACATAAAAAAATTATTCTTAAATTTCTTGAATCAGGTAGACACCAATTTTCACATTTTACCTTTGGACGTTTGTGTGTGTTGGATTTGCTTTCACAGTCAGGGGCATTACAATTTTGCCCTACATTCAGCCAAGGACTAGTCCCTCAGAAATTTTCATTCCTATGATCCTCAGAGGACATGTGAATGCACAATGTCTTCCAGACCAACTGGGATAAGCATGCCTTTTTAAGGAGACTATTCCTTTAGAGTCATGCCTGGATTTGAGTAGTTTATTCTTTATCCAGTGTTAGGTCAAAGGTTGTGCTCAAGTGTGCTAAAGGTTCAAGGCTCTTTGCTTATGGATCACTGTGTGATTTGGTAAAGCTTTCTCATTTTCTCTACATCCTGGTTTTATGACTTTTAAGTGGATGCAGTGTAAGGTATGCACTCAGCCTTCAGGACCCTTAGACATGAATATGATTTTAGGAGGACTTTTCTTGACTACCCCTTGCTCCTGTTCTGTCTTTAAATCTACTGGATGTTTTACCAGTTTGTTTCACTACTAGTATCATGAAATTTTCCAACCCTTTTTAATTGCTCATCACCAAATGCTCCATGGTTTTCCATAATACACTTAGGCATGAACTTCTCCCCTGCTCTAAATAAAGTCATTACCCTCAGGCAAGGCTTCAAAGTTCTATGTCCTCATGGAATTGCTACTCCCCTGGAAAGAAACTCTGTGCCATGGTACTAGAACTGGAGGAGGAGACAGCATCCAGCTATCCCAGAATGACTCTTCTTCTTTAAGTAAGTGCTAGTGGGAAGACCATAGCCCTAGGTTTCTTGGCCTCTCCTTCCCAATGTGGAATCACTACCTAACAAACAAATTTAGGCAGAGGCCACTGGGTCCCGTCCATAAACTCTCAGCCTTCTGTATGTTTGGACAAGGATTTTACACTAAAAACTCTATGGGAGATGACAGCTTCTGCCCCCTGCCCCCAGCTTTGCTCAATGGGAATAGTGCTTCTGCAATATGGGCCTGGAGAGAATGAGAATTCCCTGTGTCCTGCCTCTCATAGAGTGATGTTGCAGCCCACACTTGAACCTGGAGTTAGAAAGCCTCTGCCTTCTTGGACACATTTTCCTAGAACATAACATCTACTACACAGAGCTGGGGATGGTGATAGAAGCGTGTCATGGCTTAAATGTCACGATGCTGTTCTTAGGAGATTGAGCAGATCTCGAACACATGTTTCTCCATTTGCCGTATGTCCTTAAGACAAGTTCAAAGGAATTCAAATTGTTGGGGTTTAAAAAAATAGTTTCTACCAATTATGTTGTTGTTTCACTGAAGAGAAGTTCTGTTGAGCCCTTTGCCTGCCACTTAGAGAACCCTCTGTTAAAATTATTTTTCATAAACTTGTCACGTTGGAATTGTTTTGGATTTACACAAAAGCTTCAAAGTTAGCACCAGGAACTCCTGAATGCCCACTCACCCAGTTTCCCTTAAAACTTTGCATCTAAAGTTTTATCATCTTACATTATTGTGCTGTATTTTTTCAAGACAAAGAATCCAGCATTGGTACTTTACTGTTAAGTGAAGTCCAGAGTTTATTCAAACTTCACTACTTTTTCCTTATAATGTCTTTTCTTTCTCCCCTTTGGTCAGGATCCAATCTTGGATACCATCCAAGCAAATAAACATCATTGTAATGTTAAGCGACAATCTAGTAGTGTGTCACCAGCAATGTGTCGTTCACACAATTCTCTCTTCCTTCCTTCCTGCCTGCCTTCCTTCCTTCCTTCCTTCCTTCCTGCCTGCCTTCTTTCCTTTCTTTATAGTATTTTTAGTAGTTTCAAGTTTTTATTTACATTCCAGTTTGTTAACATGCAGTGTAATATTACTGTCAGGAGTAGAATTTATAGATCCACCACTTATATGTAACACCCAATGTGCATCACAACAATTGCCCTTAATAACCATCACCCATTTAATCCATCCCCTGGCCCATCTCCCTTCCAGCAACCCTCAGCTTCTTCTCTACACTTAAGAGTCTGTTTCATGATTTGCCTCTATTTCCCCCCCTATGTTCATATTTTGTTTCTTAACTTCCATATGAGTGAAATCATATGGAATTTATCTTTGACTGACTTATTTTGCTTAGCATAATACTCTCTAGCTTCATCCATATCATTGCCAGTGGAAAAATTTCATTCTCTTTTGTGGCTGAATAACATTCCATTGTATATATAAGCACCACAAAATCTTTATCCATTCATCAGTCAATGGACATTTGGCCTCTTTCCCTAATTTGGCTATTGTTGATAGTGCTGCTATAAACATCAGCGTCCATGTGACCCTTCAAATCACAGGCATTATTAAGTTAAAAGGGAAAGATACAGGAGTATGGAGGAAAAGAAATAAAACAATCTAGAGAGTTATGTCCAGAAAATAATTTGAGGTGTGGTGACTAGAATACGGGAACAAGTTGATAAAAAATGACCAGTTTTTTTTTTTTTTAAGGAGCTGCATTTCTAAGGTTTTTACTTCATTGAAAAAGTCTTTTTTTGTTTTGTTTTTTTTTAACTTTTTTCCATAATATTTTATTGTCAAATTGTTTTCCATACAACACCCAGTGCTCTTCCCCTTAAGTGCCCTCCACCATCACCACCCCCTCTTTTCCCCCCTCCCCCTTCCCCTTCAACTCTCAGTTCATCAGACCTAATGGAGAACCAGAGGGAGCGGAGGAGGGAGAGAGAGTTGGGGAGAGAGAGGGATGCAAAACTTGAGAGACTATTGAATGCTGAAAATGAACTGAGAGAAAAAGTCTTAAACCACCTGTGGAAATTAAAAAGTTTCATGGATGGACTTAAACTGCTAAGTGAAGTTCCTCAAGGAGAACAGACCCTTCAAAATCACTTTAGAAGTTGTAAATAAAGAATAATGGGTAAGAAAGCAGTTTCCCCCAAACCGAACCAGGTTCTAAGAAAAAGAATGGCAAATAGAGTTCTTCACAAAAAGAAGAATCAAGATCTAATGAAGAATTATCTATATCCTCAGTGTGGAGGGGCCTTTGCCAACTGAAATTCTGGAATTGACTATGTCCTCCTTTGTTAACTTTTATGAATGGGTTGCTTATTTTTTCCTTATTATTTTTACCCTACTTCAATATTGTATGTTGGATGTGTATATGGGCAGAGCTAAGGTTTCTTCTTAGATCTAAAGGACCCACACTTGGAGTGGATGGAGGGGGAAAATTTATCCTTTAGATACACTGATAATTGAGCTTCTAGAGTCATTATAATCTGGAATTTCAGGTGTTCCCTTGGAATTTTGGTTGGAACTCTAAACGGTCTTTATGGAAGTGCCTGGGTGGCTCAGTCAGTTAAGCATCTGACTCTTGATGTTGGGTTAGGTCATGATCTCATGGTTCATGAGTTTAAGCCCCATTTCAGGCTCTGTGCTGACAGTGTGGAGCCTGCTTGGGACTCTCTCCCTCTTTCTCTGACCTTCTCCTACTTATGCTCTCTCTTTTCTAAAAATAAATAAATAAACACTTAAAAATATACATATAATAAAATAAAAAGTCTTTATGTCCTTAATGTAGAAGTTTCCAGAGCAGTCCCCTAACACCTCACTCCATTCCCTTCAAAAGATAGATATATCTTATGAGTGATATTGTCTTTGCGCCTGAAATAGACTTCTTTCCTTTAGTGATTATTTGCTTTTTTTGGTGTAATGAGACTGCAGAGGATTTTATTCTACCTTTTTAGAAGAGTTTGTCCCAATTTTCCAGCCTCTTGGGTAATCCCAACTTCAAATACTTCCAGTAATGTAAGAGGACTCTCATTTACCTCAGCTGTACAAGCATCTGTCATTATCTGTTTACTTGATTGCAGCCATAAAAATGTGTGTAACTGGTGTCTCATTCTGGTTTTAATACTTATGATTAATGATATTTTGTATCTTTTCATGTGCTTCTTAACTCTCATACACCTTTGTTAAAATGTCTCTTCAAATTTCTCCTCACTTTTTAATCAAAATGTTTGTTTTCTCATAATTGAGCTGTAAGATGACTGTAGTCTCAAGATAAACTTTTAAATCAGATAATGGATTTGCAAACACTTTCTCCCAACTTGTGATCTGCCTTCTTAGAATTTTATGAATGGTGTTTCCTGATGTGGAAAAACAATTGAATTTTGATGCAGTTAGAATTTGGACTCCAAAATTATGACTTGTTCCTTTTTTATAACTTTTACCTATTTACTGATATTTTTAATTAGGTGAATCATTGGCCATTGGCATCATGGTTTCCTCTCCGTGTTTTCTTCAGTTCTTTGGTTTTCTTTTTTAATCCTAATATGTTAAGTTTTATTTTATTTATTTTTTCATAATATTTTATTGTCAAATTGTTTTCCATACAACACCCAGTGCTCTTCCCCATAAGTGCCCTCCACCATCACCACCACCTCTTTTCTCCCCTCCCCCTTCCCCTTCAACTCTTAGTTCATTTTGAGCATTCAATAGTCTCTCAAGTTTTGCATCCCTCTCTCTCCCCAACTCTCTTTGAATGTATCTGACTTCCCCCAGAGAGTGTCTATTGACCACTCTCCTCTTAGTTTGGGCCACATTTTTCTCTTTATTTTCATGCCTTATAATTTTTTTTTTTGCCAAAGAAGTGTACACTTCAAATCACATAGTATAGAAACTTTGAATTCTGACCACCCCAAGAGTTGTTGTTTGATACTCATTCTTGTTTGATTGATCGAACCACACTCCTTTTAGAGTCCGTTTTTCTGCTGTGTGTAACCATTGAAGTTTCAACCCAGTCTTTTTAAATCTTGTTGTTATTTATAAGCCTACTCTCTTAATGGTAGTCACTGTATCAGTGGTCAGTGAATGATGTGCTGGACGTTTTCCTTAGACCCATTTTGATGGAAGGTTCTGTGGATGGTTTGGGGAATATATTCAAAGTTTGGGCAGTTTATGCAACTGCCCTGGTTTTTGTTTTTTTCTTGATGGGGAACCATAAGCTCATCCAGGAATAAGTAACTGGCATCAGCTCTGTTTTTATCTGCATACTTACATCGTCTTAAACGTGTGCATACCCAGGAATATGTCAGAGTTTTTCAAAGCCCACAAGGCTGTATCATTTCCTAAATATCCCTTTTCAATGTTTGACTTGTCTCTTATTTCCCCCCAAACAGTATGACAGCTCTTGGCAGCTGTGATTTGCCCTTCTGGAATAGTTCTGCCAAATGCTGTTGTGGGGCTAATGGACTTCACTTACTGCATAAGCAATATACTTCTCGCAGCCTTTGAATTTTCACTCAGGCTCTTAATTCTGTCAGGAGTACTCTACCCTGGAATAGACAGTTACTAAGATTTGGCAATGACATGAGGAAATTGAGATTATTGTGGATTATCAATGGAAATACAAAATGGCGCATTACTCAAAAAAATTTGTTTGGCTGGGCACCCGGCTAACTCAGTTGATTAAGCGTCTGACTTCTGTTCGGGTCATGATATCATGGTTCATGGGCTTGAGCCCTGTGCTGGACTCTGTGCTGACAGTTCAGAGCCTGGAGCCTGCTTCGGATTCTGTGTGCCTCTCTCTGCCTTTCCCCGACTTGTGCCCTCGCCTCCCTCTCTCTCTCTTTCCCTCTCTGTCAAAAATAAAAAGAAACTTAAAAATTGTTTGGCAATGTCTTATAAGGTTAAACATAAACTTACCATATTTACTAACAATCTCACTTCAAGGTATTTACTCAAACCTATGTTCATACAGCAGTTCTTTCTGTATGCAAATGATTATAGCCAATGTAACTGCAATCAATACAATCTAGAAGTAAACAGTGTGGTTAGAGCCACATAATAGAATACTACTCGACAATAAAAATGAACAAACTACTGATACATGCAAGAAATGGATGAATCTCACATACACATTATGTTGAGTAAAACAAGCCAGACTCAACAAATTAGATAGTGTATGACCTCATTTATATGACATTTCTTCCAGAGGAAAAGTCACAAGAACAAAATCAGTTTCATGATCTGGAGGTGGCAGGCAGGCTTCACTACAAAGGAAAACAGAGACTTTGGGGGACAGATGGGACTATTCTTTATTTTGATTCTGTGGTCTTTCATGATTGTACACACTTATCCAAACTCAGGACTATATACTAAAATGCACGAATTTTGCTGTAAATAAATTATTCTTAAGGAGAAAAAGAGGAAGAAATGGCAAAAAAAAAAATAATGTAAATGTATCTGTGTGTTCACTCAACACACTCTTCACAGAGAGTTTAATTGTCTCTCCCTTAAGTAGTAGGAGAAGGACCTAGAGTTGCTTTTCCAAGGGCCTGTTCTCTTGAGATCTCCAGGTCTCTGGTTCTTATTCATTATTATCATTTAGAATCCCAACATAGCTCTTCTGTATGACATCATTTTGAAAGGAATAGACTATATGCTGAGCCACTTGGGTGAATGTGAATGGTTGTTAGTACACGTGCTGGCTTTCCCCCAGATTGTGGGTTTTCTGTGAGTCTGCAACCAGTGTCTGGAAAATCCCCAGGATGAAAATTATATCGAATGCAGTCCAAATGATAACCCTTTACTGAGTTGTTTTATAGCCTTTTTATTTGCTATTCACAGCCACAGTTCTGTGAATTATGCCCATGTGTTAATAACATTCTGTCAGTTTCACAAATAAAGAAACTAAGTTTGACATCAGGTAAGGGACAACTCTAAGGACACCTTTCAGTTAGCTCCCAGGAGAGAGATTCTGTGATGGGACTGCTACATTCTTCCCGGGCAGAGTTTCAGATCAATGACTAAAAATTCAGCATTTCCATCACCCATTTTCAAGGGCCAGGTAAGTAACCTTTTGTATTTCACACACATTTTTAGTGAGAAGTGTAATACATGTAAAAGTAGTGGTGAAGCTGATGCTATGAGTTATTTGAGCTCAAAATATAATGCCATAAACATCTTTTCTGAAACAGTTGGGACTTTATGCCCAATTACAAAACATTTCCATTAGTAAGAAGTTCAGTAGCACTTATGAAACTCTGTTATGTTCTTAAAGACGATGGGCAAACAGAGAAGATGGATGATGCTCTGACTGAGCGAGTGGTAAATTCCTCCTGTTTACTATATTTTCCTGTTGTAGGGGAGACTCACAAGCCAAGTTTCATTTGACAGCTCTCTACATTTCAGAAGGATCTTCATGAGATTATTTAGATTTGTACTCCATTTTACCTCAAAAGCCCACCCTTTTCATGACATCTAGGAGAGTCGACTGAGTGGTCATTCAGTGCATAGGATGTAGAATTGATTATAGATTTGAATTTCCAAACTGCTTTCTATTAGACATGTAATTTTAGGAGGTAACTTTTCAAATCTCATTTTCTTATTTGTAAAATAGTGATAATAGTGCCGGTTGACTTCTAATGTTGTGAAGATTAAAGCAAACATATCTGTTTGCATGTATCGGAATATGCCATTCCCTTATTAGTGGTCATAGAATGCAGCACATTCTATTTGCTTTAAAATTGTAGGTTTTATTATCATGTATGTCAGAAATTTATAAACACAAATGCCTTTATGGACAGAATGTAAAGTGAAGTTGCAAATGGTCAGGAAGAAATAGGAGGTAGAGAGGAGGTTGAGAAAAGTAGTTTATAGAGAATGGAAGTGCTGCTGAAAGCTCCAAATTCAAATTAAAAATTAAAAGCAAAACCATGGAGCTTGCCACATAATGTATCTGCAGGCTAGAATGAAACTCCTGGTCTATGACTTTTCAACTCTCCATCTCTGTGACTTCACTAGAGGATGGAGCCTGCCAGACATCACACTGCCTCCACATCTTGAAGCCCTGCATCTCACTCCATCTTTCCTAAACCAAGATGGAGACCATCATTCCATCCTAATAATAACGTACTACTTCATCAGGATTGTGCTGAATGCCCACATTGTGGTTTTTAAAAATAAATTCCCCATTTCGATTTTTATAATAGTCCATTTTGAATCATCCCATTACCATTTTCCTTTTTTTTTTTTTTAAGTGGGCTTCATGCCCAATGTGGCTTGAACTCACCATGCTAAGATCAAGACCTGAGCTGAGATCAAGAGTCTGAGGCTTAACCAACTGAGCCACCCAGGTGTCCCACCATCTTCATTTTGTAAGGAAAATGAGGCTCAAGGAAGTTATGTTAGGACCAATGTCTTCTTGGGTGAAAATGGTAGGGGCTGCTATTTGAATGCTTGTGACTGTCCTCTCAGAGCCCAAGCTCTAGTACCCAATGGTATACCTTCTTCAGAATTTAATTGAACTGGACTTCCTGGTTGTACATGCCTGTACTGCTGTTGTGCTGCTATCCCACTACATCTAGTTCATATGTACGTAGCTATCTCACTGTACCCCTATGAGCATTGAGTTTGGCCCAATGGACACAATGAATAAATATGAACTTAGTTAAAATAAATTCAGTTAAACTTCAGTTAAGAGCATGGGTCTAGAAAGGGCCCCTGGGTGGCTCAGTAAGTTAAGCGTCCAACTTCAGCTCAGGTCCTGGTCTCACCATTTGTGAGTTCAAGCCCTGCGTTGGGCTGTGTGCCACAGCTCAGAGTCTGGAGGCTGCTTCAAATACTGTGTCTCCCTCTCTCTCTCTCTGCCCCTTTTCCACTGGTACTCTGTCTGTCTCTCTCTCTCTCTCTAAAACAAATAAACATTAAAAAAATGTTTTAGAAGAGCGTGGGTCTAGGAAATCACTTTGCTTGAGTCCAAGGCTTGACTCTGTTGGTTGATACTGATGAAGATTTGCACAAACACTTAATCATTTGTGGGTTTGTTGAGAGCATTAAGCATATTTATTTATTTAATATAATGTATTATCAAATTGGTTTCCAAGAATATTTAAACATATTAAATATAAGTGTGTACTTGATATGATCACTGTATAAATGTAAGCTGTCAGTAAATTGAGGAAATCTGTTTTGGGAAACATATGTACAACAAATATGTGACCTTAGATAAAGTGTAATCTCTTTCTGCACCTCTCTTTGTGTATTTGCACAGGTAGGAAGTTGGCTACGTGACCTGTAAGCATCTTTTGACTTCAACAGGATGTAACCATATAGATCATTTCTCTAAGTTCTAAGTTTTGTGTTCAAATCTATGTTTCATATCAGAGAATCATGAAGAATAACTTATTGCCATAATTAAATGGGGAAATAAATGGGGTATTTATATATTTAAATTTCAGTGCAGGGGCACTTGGGGGCTCAGTTGGTTAAGCATCTGACTCAGTTTTGGTTCATGTCATGATCTCACAGTTTTGTGAGTTTGAGCCCTGTGTAGAGCTCTGTGCTGGCAGCTTGGAGCCTGTGTGTGATTCTCTCTCCTTGTCTCTCTGCCCCTTTCCCGCTTGTGCTATCTCTGTCTCTCTCAAGTAAATAAATAAACTTTCAAAATAAATAAATAAATTTCAGTGCCATCTACTTTCTGTTTACCAAATGTTCCTTTCCTTCTCATTACTACAAAGAATTTAGTACTTCCCATGGAGAATAATACAGAAGTGATGGAGTTCATCCTGATGGGTCTGACCAATACTCCAGAACTTCAGATTCCACTTTTTCACCCTCATTTACGTCATCAGTGTTTTGGGGAACCTGGGGATGATCATACTGATCCTACTGGACTCCCGTCTCCACACCCCATGTACTTTTTCCTCAGTAACCTGTCTCTGGTGGACTTTGGTTACTCTACAGCTGTTACTCCCAAGGTCATGGCTGGATTACTTACGAGAGACCAGGTCATCTCCTACAATGCGTGTGCTGCTCAGATGTTCTCTTTTGCAGCCTTTGCAACTGTGGAAAGTTATCTCATCCTCAATGGCCTATGACTGCTATGCAGCAGTGTGCAAGCCCCTCCATTACACCACCACCATGACGATGAGTGTGTGTGCTCGTCTGGCCATAGGCTCCTACATCTGTGGTTTCCTGAATGCATCCATTCATGTCGGAAACACATTCAGTCTTTCTTTCTGTAAGTCCAATGTGGTCCATCACTTTTTCTGTGAGATTCCAGTGGTCATGGCTCTCTCTTGCTCTGATAAACTCATCAGTGAGGTGGTTCTTTGTATGTGTCAAGCTTTAATGTCTTTTTTGCTCTTCTTGTTATAATCATATCCTACCTGTTCATATTTATAACCATCTTTAAGATGCAGTCAGCTCAGGGGCACCAAAAGGCTTTGTCCACCTGCGCTTCTCACCTCTCTGTTATCTCCATTTCCTATGGGACAATCATCTTCATGTACTTACAGCCCAGCTCCAGCCATTCCATGGACACAGACAAAATGGCATCCGTATTCTACACGATGGTCATTCCCATGCTGAACCCTGTAGTCTACAGCCTGAGGAACCAAGAGGTCAAGAATGCTTTCAAGAAAGTTTTGGAGAAGGCAAAATCTTCTTTAATACTGGGATTTTAATATTATATTATGTACAATTATCTAGTTTCATTTCTCTCAGTTTATCCCATTCATATTTTAAGCCTTGAACGGCATTTAATTCAAGTTATATCCTTAACGTTTGAAAAATCTGCTGTCTTGTGAAAATAAAGTATGCCTAAAAATATAATTCTTGAACTGGTATGGCTCAAGGAAAGCCATAAAGAGCCAGGGATCCTGCTTCTCAAAAAACTTACTAATGGCATTTGTTTTATTCACTTGTTCCACATGTGTTTTCTCTGCCATGTACCTGTGCAAACATACATGTAAATCAGTGGGAAAAACAAGCCCATGAGCAGAGACAAATACATACATCCTCTATGAATATGAGGACAAATACACACAGTGGTGGTAAATTTGTCAGAGGTAAATGAAGTGCAAGTGGTTTTTAATAAAATGATTTAAAATAATTTGGGAGTTAGAGTATAAGTTTGTGTCTAATAATATTTGTTTCTTTTGCTGAATGTCTGTTGTAAAATCTTAACTGAAGAAAAAGTTATGTAATTCTAAATAAAAGTATTTGCTTTGTTGGCACATTTTATTGAAAGACACATAAATGTTGCATCTAAATGGAGTTATATTGGGGCATCTGGGCTGCTCAGTTGGTTAAGTGTCTGACTTCAGCTCAGTCACAATCTCACAGTTGGTGGGTTCGAGCCCCATGTCGGGCTCTGTGCTGACAGCTCAGAGCCTGGAGCCTGCTTTGGATTCTGTATCTCCCTCTCTCTCTGCCCCTCTTCCGCTCACACTCTGTCTCTTTGTTTCTCAAAAGTAAATTTGAATGTTAAAAATTAAACAAAAATAAATCGAGTTATATTTTTGTCTTGACTGAGTCATTTTATAAAATCAACATATTCACATTACACTTTTTAAAAGGACAAAGTATCTAGAATACAAAAAAAATGGAGGGAAATAAAAGCATTTTCCATTATTCACATGTAACTTCAAACTCTCATAATGTTTAAAAAATGCACAGGGAATATCAAGAATGTATACTTTTCTGTCTAAAAATGCTTTGAAATGGTTAATGTTTCCCACCTTTTTGCACTTTAGTGGTGGTAGGTCATCTCTTGTCCCCTCTCTCGGACTTCTCCCTCACTTCATTCACGGTGATTTCCTTGCTATTTCTGGACCACTTAAATATGCTTCCCGCTCATGGTCTTCATACTTGCTGTTCCCTCTGAAAGAAATCTTCCCTTAGTCCATTTGGGGCTTTCTTAATCTCAGAGGCCTTCCCTGACTACGTTTAAAAAATCATCACTATCTCCTTCCCACATACACCAACTTCTCACCCTGCATTATTCTTTGTCGTCCTTATAAACACTCACTTGTTGTATACTTATTGGCTTGTTGTTTTGTGAACTATGTCTCCTAACTAGAATCTAACTCCATAAGAACAGTGACTTTATCTGTTTTATTTACCACATGATCACCAATACCTAAATGAGTATGTGATTCATTGTAGATTCTCAATAAACAATTATCTAACAAATGAACAAATTGAGTTCAATTGGACCATATGTTAAGTCTTTGAGTCTTTGAAGATGGTAGTTTATTCTTTGTAGTAACAGTCTAAATATGCTTCTGGAGAATTTCCTGCATTGTAGCTTAGTTTCCACTTCGCTGAAATATTCTCACTCACTGCATTCAACCATCACTTTTGGGATGATTTCCTGGAAATCTCAACAGCTGAGTGACCTCAAACTATTTTATAATTTTTTCTCAGAGGTAATGGTTTGTAAAGTGTCAAGGAAACACAAGATAAGTGCTATTTAGTAAATTATAGAAATGCATTAAGATGAGATTATATAAAATTTGCTGTATGATTTAATTTGGAAAATTACTTCATGCACACCAGGCTATACACCTAACTTAAATGGTTCAAAATATCCATATAGAAGATAAACCAGAAAATATCTGTCAGTAATAAACAACCTGCTTTCAAAATCCCAAAGTAATGTACAACTTTATATATTTAATTTGCCCCTCAAGGAGCCCCATTCTATAATGAAGCTGCCTCTGGGAATGTGTGCTCATGGCTCCATTTCTTGTCTCTGTCTAATTATAGGCTTCAACATCTCCATATCTGTAAAATTTTGCTTCAAGGTAAAGAGATGGTCATTATACTACTTGTGGGATGGTGTAGCATATTACAAGACTCACTTTTTTCTGTATAAGGATGTTTCTCTCATTGAAATTTAATTATTTGAATGTATAATTATTTTGGAGTTACAGAAAATTTTCAAAGATGGTGTAGAATGTTCCCATATGACTGACCATAGGCTGAAAATAGCTAAATCACACATTTGGGGGGGGGAATAACAAGTAATGACAACTGTGAATACCCACTCAATACATGTAGCAAGGTCCCCCTAGGTAGTTTAATTCCTTCCTCTGTAAGAAGGCGGGATGAGGAGCTACAGATGCTCTTGAAGGAGCATCCCCTGAGCCTCATATCTTTATAATTTGTTCCTGGTGCCCTTATATCAGCCTCAGAAATAGCAACAACAGTCCACGTAGCATCGTTCTAGAGTCTCTAGAGAGATTAGATTGCATGCTGGGCTCTGTGGTCCTCCTACATTCATCTGAATGTCAGTGGGCCGTCATTGCCCTCAGGCCTTCTCCCTACCTGAAAAGTTGCTGCCAGCCTTCAACACATGGCCAAGGAACTCACCTCAAGACAAAAGTTGTATTGAGTGGCTTTAAAATGATAACCCCTTACTGAGTTATTTTATAGACCTTCCCTTATTTGCTATTTACACACACAATTCTGTAAAATATGTAGGAGAGGTAGTTTTACTGTGTTTACTTTACAAATAAGGAGAAAGTAAGTGACTCCCCTGAGGGCATCGTATGAATTAATGGTAGATTCAGAATCTGAGCCCAGGTTCCTGGGTCCTTGTTAGTGTGTTTTCATCATTTTTTTCTGCCTTGGAGAACTTGGAAATTTTGGCCATTATGAAACATCAGCTTCTCTACGGTATGTGTGGGTTATTTTTTGGATAAATTTCTCATGAATTTCACACTCTCTATTGAGGACTGACTGTCTCTTCTCTTCAAGGAGCAAGGTAAGCCATGATATTCCACATACATTATTAGGAAAAAGTGTAGTTCATGCAAAAGGAGTAGGAGAGTTATATATGGTGAGTTGTTTGAGCAGAGAAATTGATGTTTTGAACATTTTTCTAAAATAGTAAGTTGAAGCTGGAGTATAAATTCAAAATTCCATTAGTAGGGGGTTTAGTGATACTTATAACATATGCTGCTGCTTCACTTAAAAAAAATAAGATAGGGGCACCTGGGTGGCTCAGTCAGTTAAGCGTCCAAATTCAGCTCAGGTCATGATCTAACTGCTTGTGGGATTGAGCTCCATGTCAGGCTCTGTACTGACAGCTCAGAGTCCGGAGCCTGCTTCAGATTCTGTGTTTCCCTCTCTCTCTCTGCCCCTCCCCCACTTGCAGTATATCTCTCTCAAAAATTAATAAATGTTAAACAAATTTAAAAAATAAGATAGTTGATGCTCTACTTGAGTACATGGTAATTTCAATTTGTTCACTACCAGAGGGTGTCTCAATGGAGATGAGAGAAAGTGTGGATTGACTCTTCTCTAAGCTACAAAAGAAATTGAGTGACTTAGTAAGATCAAACTGCAGTTTAACCTTTTCTCCATAATCTCATCCTTATTTTTATTGGCATCTTTAAATATTCTGACAGTAAAAGGATTAAAAGTGGACAGATTCTGATAAGGTAAAAACTGAGTTTCAAACTAGAATCTTCTTCATACTAGTGATATCACTGTAAAATAGCACATAATTCCTCAAATTCCTAATTCCTTCAAAGGTAAAATAAAAATAATAATACTATCCGTTATATACACACACTCTCTCACATGCATATTTATATATAAAGCCCTTAACATTAGACCAGGATCATTCTGAAGTACAAATTATTAATGAAATAATGTACATGGTATTTATACATTTCAATGTCATTAGAATTTCTTTTTGTTGGTTTTCACCTTTATTTCTCATTAACAGGACATCTCATAATTCCCTAATCACACTGATGGCTAACAGGACAGAAGAGATACAATTCATCCTGGTGGGGCTGACTAGTGATCCAGAACTGCAGGTTCCCCTCTTTATCATGTTCACCCTCATCTACCTCATCAGTGTAGTTGGGAACCTGGGGATGATGGTGCTGATTCTCTTGGACTCTCGTCTCCACACTCCCATGTACTTTTTCCTCAGTAACCTGTCTCTCGTGGACTTTTGTTACGCTACAGCAGTCACTCCCAAGGTCATGGCTGGACTACTTATGGAAAACAAGGTCATCTCCTATAATGCATGTGCTGCTCAGATGTTCTTTTTTGTAGCATTTGCCACTGTGGAAAATTACCTCTTGGCATCAATGGCCTATGACCGCTACACAGCAGTGTGCAAACCCCTCCATTACACCACCACCTTGACGACAGGTGTTTGTGCTTTTCTAGCCATAGCCTCCTATGTCTGTGGTTTTCTAAATGCCTCCTTCCATGTTGGGGACATATTCAGTCTGTCTTTATGTAAGTCCAATCTGATCCATCACTTTTTCTGTGATGTTCCGGCAGTCATGGCTCTCTCTTGCTCTGATAAACACATTAGTGAACTATTTCTTGTTTTTATGTCAAGCTTCAATGTCCTTTTTGCTCTTCTGGCTATCTTGATTTCCTACCTATTCATATTTATAACCATCTTGAAGATGCAGTCAGCTCAGGGGCACCAAAAGGCTTTGTCCACCTGTGCTTCCCACCTCACTACCGTCTCCATCTTCTATGGGACAGTCATCTTCATGTATTTACAGCCCAGTTCCAGCCATTTCATGGACACAGACAAAATGGCTTCTGTGTTCTATTCTATGGTCATCCCCATGCTGAATCCTGTGGTCTATAGCCTGAGAAACAAAGAGGTCAAGTGTGCATTCAAGAAGGTGGTGGAGAAGGCAAATTTTTATACAGGATTGGGAATTTAGCATTACAGTATGCATAATAACCTTGTTTAATTCCACTCAGACTTTCCCCATACAATGAGCCACTTTTTAAGTCCCCTGCTGCATTTAAACTTCT
>PISW01012444.1:0-32691 GCA_004023785.1 Mungos mungo | reverse complement strand
ATCTGGCAGGCATCTCCATCTTGTCTGGTTCTCAAGGTTTATTTATGGCAAAAGGTACAAGGACAAGAAAGGGCAGTAAATGATTTCCCATAGATAAGTTTTACAATTTTAGCCACAGGCACTCATGGTGTCATAGGTATTTTTACAAAACCTCAGATCTAGCGTCAAGGAAGCATCCTTTAACCAAGAGGCAAACAGCCTTCTTTAGTGAAGGTCAGTTTTTTATGAGTAAGGGTCATTAGGCCTTTTATAACTCTAAGAGAAAGTTCCCAGAAAAACAAGTTCTCAGGAGATATAATGCTTGCTCTCATAGTCCCAAAGATGATTGATACATTTTATCGCAGTGGTGACTATCACAAACGCATACAGTCCCAGAAGGTATTCAGTTATCCATATTGCTTAGGAGAAAGTTATGTGTTGTATTAGGGTGTATCTAGTTTACACATCTTTTCCCTGACCAGGTGCAGTCACGTCTCAGGGACAGGACAAGGGGACAGGCAGCTCATGACATTCATCAGCAAAGTATTTTGAGGTTTGGTGCTCTAGCAGAAATGAAAGTTTCAAGAAGGTAGATTTTGGGAGCTATCTGGGGGCAAGAGACCATGCACACTTGCCATACCCTTACCAGGAATTTTCACTCTACTGGTGAGTTCAAATAGCTCCCAACACTTAACTTCCTACTTTGCTGCTAACTCTTGGCTTTGGGGTGGTCCTCCTCTTTTTTTTTTTTTTTTTTTTTGACTAGTTCTCAGGGCTCATAAGGCCTTCTTGTCTTGATGACCCCATATAAGAAGGATAGAAACACTCTAGGCACAACTTGGTTGCAAATATTATACAGCCTTATCATGTCATTTATATGTTAGATAAAGTTAGTTACTGTGATACCTGGGGGAGATTCCACACATATTCAGGAGGCAAATGTCAAAGCACTAGTACATCTAGTCTTAGAAAATGACCTACTACTAGTTGCAATTCTTCCCATAATTTTTCCAGTTATAAGTCCATTTTTATATGTATACTCACTTTTGGGTATTTAAAAAAGTCCAGTGTGGTCTAAATTACATGCTGAATCATATATCTTATTCAAAGCCTCTCTCTTCTTTCGATCTTAGCTCTGTCTTAACACTATCTCTCCCTTCAATGATTTGCATGTCTTGGTATACACACACATGTGCAATCTCCTATCACATAAAATACAGCTGACTTTTATAAAGATATTGTGTAAATTATGACATATGACTTTCAAGAATAGGTTGTAGAAGATATTTTGACTTCTGACATGCTCTCTTGATTTTCTTCCTCTGGGGATGCCAGTAGTCATGTATTAAATACTCTCACATAGCCTTATGGAGTATTCCACGTGGTGAAGAACTGGGGCCTCCTGCCATTAGCCAGCACCAACTCATCAGGCACATGAGTGAGTCACCTAGGAAGCAGGTTCTCCAGCCCCAGTCAAACCTTCAGATGACTGCAGTCCCAACCAACATCTAGACTGAAACATCCTGAGAGACTCTGAGCCAGTCATATATCCACCTAATTCCTTTTGCTTCCTCTGACTTCTTCAGAGTCAAGTTGGATGAGGAAGAATTAGAGAAGATGGGACTAAAAATTACTAATTGGTGCTATTGTAATTTGGCTGGTTGTGCATCCCAAATGCTGGCTCTCTTGGTCGGATGCAAGTTATGAGTTCTTTAAGAGGCTCCGTTCAGACCCTGACATGGGCAACGTACCATCTGCCTTACTCTTGTAATGCCACTCCCCCTCAGGAATTGCCCATGGTGGTGGGACTCACTGGGTCCCTTCACCATAGCAGGCTTCTTTCTGGGACAGGCTATTTATAAGATCACCATGAATCCAGTTATCATTCTTTGATGTCTATTTAACCTGAGGGAAACAAATGTAAGCTTATAATGCGAGATGGTAGATATGTAGGCAGCTCCCAATTGTCTTCTGTTCTCTAGTAAAGAAGGAAGCACCAATTGCTAGGCTCATGGATGCTCCCAAATTCCAGGGCACACATATCAGGCTATCCCAAGAACTTTCTCACCAATCTGTACACCAGGCTTCAGCAGAATGAGTCCGTGAGTTTTTTTGCAGCTCATTAGTCATCAAACAGAGAAGGAAAATGCCTTTTTCATGTTCTTGTAGAGACCCCTAATCTTTCCAAATCATCCTGCTGAAGTCCTTCTCTGCTGGCCTGAAGTGGGATGAGTAATCCTTCCTTCCTCTGGCTTGATATGTAGAAAAAGATCCTTAGAGAATGTCTCTGTTGATAGTTTGCATGACAGAACTTAGATCTACAGTCTGTTTTGTCTTTAGAAGAGGGTTTGTACTCCTACAATAATGCCTATAACTTGTTACTCTTGGTTACTGGTCGGTATGTGAATTTGAATGTAAATGGAGTTGAGGAAAACACACATTGAACCTGGCATGTTTCAGGTAATTCATGCATATCACTCTTATTGTTTTGAATGAGGATGCAGACTGTATATTGGGTTCCTCTTACAAAAAGAATTAAATCAATTTCAAAATGTAATAAAAATATAATAAAATATAAAAATAAAATTTTGTCTTTTAATCATGCTACTTTTATATGACAATAAGGTTCTTCATGTTCTTGTTTTTTCCTTGTTTGTCCTTTCCAACTTTGGAAAAGTACCTTTGGGGAAAGGAAAATGCATATGATTTTAAGACAGACAAATCAGGATTCAAAATATATTCTCCTACTTGCCTATTAAATTGACCTGTTCTTTGAGCCTCTTATTTGTTTTTTAGAGACAATAATGTTTATTTTGAAAGATGTTTGGAGGGATAAAAGATGAGGTAAGGTGCTTAGAATAGCATCTAGTAAAGAAACACTCAAGAAAATGCAGCTAGTACAAATTACAATTTTGAATGTATATATAGTTTGAATTATAATGTAGGTTAATTTTGAGTTCTATTGTTTTATTTATTTAAACTTATTTCAAAAGTGTTTTCCATGCATTCCATGACAGTCATGTTTCTAATAACTAAAACATTCCAACATATTGATATTTTATAATTTATATGCATTTCTCTATTCCTTATAATTAGGGTATTTATTGTTTAACACTCTTTGGTTTTTGGCAGTTTCAAATTATGTACTATCAACATCTTCATACATAGAGCTCTTTTTTCTTATTTTAAATCGCTCCTCTGAGACAAAACTCCAGTTGTGGAATTACTAAAGTGGGCCAGAGTGCATGAATGTTTTTATGGCTCTTGATATATAATCCCTACTGGAATATAGGGCACTGTTGAAATTATTTGTCATTCCCAGGAGACCCTTCTGCTGGCCAGGCATTCGCTGGCTTATTTGTACATTTGGCAGCAATAGCTGCCAAGGACAGAAAGCACCACCATGCCATAACAAGTTCAGCCTGTGTCTGAGGACAGGTTGGCCTTCATGTGCGATTGGAGGCATCTGATGCTATCACTGTGAGTGGATCTCCTTCGGAGCAAGATTTGATTTGAATAAGTGCAGGTACAGCATCTTCTTGGTGAGAGTTCTAGAGTGTGCCATGAATTGCTCCTGTATACCTAGTGTTATACCCCTGCATAACAGTGAGGGAGAGATAAAAGATAGTATTGGAGATGCAAGGAGAAGCCAGATTATGGAAGGCTCCCAGGCTTCAGGGTTCGATTTTATTTTGCACATGCTAGGGACTGAATTGTGTCCTCCTCTAAATTCATATATCAAAACTCTAATATTCAATGTGACTGCATTTGGAGCTAGAGTCATTGGAGGCAAGTAAGGGTAAATGAGGTTTAAGGGTGGGGCCCTAATCCAATAGGACTGATGGTCTTTTAAGAACAGAAGAAGATCTCTCCCTCTTCCTCTCCACTCTACAGAGTAAGGGGCCCAAGACTTGGCAAGAAAGCAGCCATCTGCAAGCCAAGAAGAAAGCTCTGACCAGGAACTGAATCAACTAGCACCTTGATCTGGGAATTCTAGCCTCCAGAATGGTGAAAAAATAAATTTTGGCTGTTTAAGCCCCCCATTCTATGGTACTTTGTTATGGAAGCCCAAGCGGACTCATAGAATGTCATAGTGAGTGATCCAAAACTGCAAGCAAGAAAATGATGGCATCTGATCTGCACCTAGGAAGTTGCTAACCACCGAAACAAAGCAACTGATGAAATCAAAAAAGTGAGGGGGTTCTAAGTTAATGTAAGACCTTGTGAGACCACTTAAGGAGGGTTTTGAGCAGAGAAATAATGGGACTTAACTCGATGGTTGAAAAACATGACTCTTGTTAGGAGGCCAGAGAAGAGGAGAAGCAGAGAGAATAGCAGTCAAGCACGAAATTGTATGGTCTGGTCCAGAGAAGTAGCAGATTTGGCATACCCATTCCATCCTCAGGCCTCAAACCCATTACCAGGCATTTATGTTGAGTGGCAACTCCCACAACTGTTAAAAATGAAAAGCAAGGTCCAACAGTACACTTTCAATGCTTCATTCACCACTGTATACCCACTGCCTATTGCCTAATGTATACAAAGCGTTCAATCAATATTTGTTGAATGAATAAACTAAGGAAAAGTAAAGGGAGCTACATAAATAGCTAGAAAATCACCAGTGAGGAAAAGGCTCTGTGTCTAAGTCACCTGACTCTGACATTTATATATATTCTGCTTGGCAACATCTCTACTGTTGACTTTCGATTCTGATAATATTCCCCCAGCTTTCTCTTCTAACCAGTGTGCCCTAGTGGTAGTGTTTTGGCACTAATACCTTGATTTGTAAATGATGTCCACACTCTGTACCTGTATTCTGTGGTCTCCTGCAGGCCTTTCAATCCCAGCTGGCCAAAAGAATTAAAGCAGGTACCCAAATGGGCCATGATCCTTCTTACATCACTGATTTGTCACAAGCTCTCTCTTTGCCTGAGACAACTTCATCCCTACTAAGTCTTCTTACTGAACTCACACTGACTCTAATTCCATTTATCTCCTACAGGAAGACTTCCTTAATCTCCTTGGTAACATTAGTCATTTTTTCCTGTGTTCCCATAGGGTCTTGCTCATGGGGTGATTTTCCCATGGCCATTTATCTACTTACACCTTTCCCTATGACTTAAGAATTCTCATGAGGAAAGTATAATTTATTTGTCTCTATATCCCAGAGCTTAACATGGTACCTGGAACACAGAGAATACCAAAGGAAAGATTATTGGAATTAATGAGTGAATTTTAACTACTGATGCAGACCATTATGCAAACTAAGTATCTAGCAAACTGGAATCTTTTTTAAGTGAAAATGGGTTGCAGTCACAAGGACCAGCCAAAACCCTATTTAAAGAAGTGGGAATAGGACCATTCTGAGCTATGTTCAGCCAGATGGCAGCATCAACCCTCTATATGCTGAAATACTAGCCAGAGAGTTTACAGAACAAGAAACACTGAGCAGCAAATGGATATCCAAGAAGCCCAGAAGCCCATTTGGGTTAACTGATTGATGGCCTTACTTGTCCTTTTCCCTAGGAGCATAGGGAATGATGATAATGTCTGGCTTCCCACTCGCCCCCCTGGGAAGTGTCCTCAAGACTTTCTTCATCAGAAATCATTTTCTTTTTTAAAGAAGTTTATCTCTTACCTGTGACGGTAGAGAATATTTTTTGCCTTTTCTAAAAAAAAAAAAAAAAACAAACAGACAAAAAAAAAAAAAGTGATATATAGCCCAAGGATGTAAAAGGACACAAAATATAAATGTATAACATATGAAGAATAGTTACAGAGCAAAGTCCCAGGCAACTAACAACTCGGGTTAAGAAAGACAACATTGCCAGCACCCCCACCCCATCTCCCATGGGCCCTTTCCTCTCCACATCACCCTTTCAACAATCCTCTCAGAGGGGATCTCTATTATGACTTATGGCAGCCCCTTTCTTATCTTTATAATTTTATCACATATATACCCGCATTAGGTTCCTATTGCTACTGTTCAAACTTGGGAGTTTTAAACAATACAAATTTATCATTTCAGTTGTTCTGTAAGTTACAAGTTCAACACCAAGTCTTGCCAGGCTAAAATCAAGGTGTCAGCAGGGCTGTGTTTCTTTCTGGAGTTTCTAAGGGAGAATTCATTACCTTGGGGTTTTTTCCATCTTCTAGAAGCTGCCCAAATTCCTTGGCTGTGGCTCCCTTTCTCCATCTTCAAACTGAGTAATGTAGTGTCTCTCCGACTCTTCTTCCGTGTCACATCGCTCACTCTTAATTCTTGCTGTAAAGGACACTTGTGATTATATTGAGTCCACCAGGAAAATTCAGGATAATCTCATTCATTTCGATGTCTGTAATCTTAATAACTTGTGCATAGTTCCTTTTCCATATAAAGTAACATATTCACAGATTCTGAGATTGGATTGTGAACATCTTTGGGGGAAGGGGACATTATGACGCCTATCACAGTAACCATCCCAACGTCTGTACTTCCGTGTTAACTGATTTTGTACTTTACTTAAATGGAAACAGTTTCTTTGTATCCAGTTGTGTCTTGCTTCTTTTGCTCAGCGTTATGTTTATAAGATTCACTCACATTTCCTGTGGCCATAATTCACTTTCATCATATGAATATACAATGAATAAGCATTTGGGTTGTTTCCAGTTTACAGGCCATTATGTTCTCCACCATTATGAAGATTGTTATTTACGTATACTAGTACATATGTGCACACATTTCTCCAGGGTATATATGCAAGAGTGAAATTACTGAGTCGATGGATATATGCACCTTAAACATGACTAGGTAATGCAGATTGGTTTTCTAAAGTGGTTGTTTGAAATTACAATCCCATCAATAGCGTATGGAAGTTCTAATTGCTCCCCGTTCTCAGTCAACATAGTACGGCCGGATTTTCCGTTTTCAATCTAGTGTATGTACAACAGTATCTCTTTGTGGTTTTAACTTATGTTTTTCTAATAATGAGACAACATCTTTTCATGTGTTCATTGATCATTGGCATTTCTTTTTTGTAAAGGAATTGTCCAAATATTGATCCCATTTTTAACCAACTTATTTTTTTCTTGTTAAATTCTTAGGCAGCCATTGTACCTTCAAGGTACAATTCTTTTGCCAGTTATAAGTCTTCAAATATTTTATCTAATTCTCTGTCTTTTTTTTTTTTTACTACCTTTATGGTGTTTTTGATGATCAGAAGGTCTTCATTTTAATGTAGCTTAATTTATCAAATGGTTAGTGTTTCCAGTTTAAGAAAACTTTCCCAATTCTGAGGTCATGAAAATTTGCTTTTATATAACCTTCTAAAAGCTTTCCAGTTTTGCTTGTCATATTTGGGTCGATAATCCTCCTACCATTAAATTTTGGTATAGTGCCATGTAGGGATTCAATTTTATTTCATTTTTTTATGGATATCCAATTGTTTCAGTACTATTTATTTAACAGACCAATTCTTCAGTGCCAAGTTTCTCATAAATCAAGTGTTTATATATGCAGGAATCTGCTTCTCGGTTTTCTTTTCTTTTTTTAATGTTTATTTATTTTTGAGAGAAAGATAGAGCAGGGGAGGGGCAGAGAGAGAGAGAGAGGGAGACACAGAATCTGAAGCAGGCTCCAAGCTCTTCCTGAGCTGTCAGCACAGAGCCCGATGTGGGGGCTTAACCTCACGAAACCGTGAGATCATGACCTGAGCCGAAGTCAGATGCTTAACTGACTGAGCCATCCAGGCCCCCCTGCTTCTGGGTTTTCAATTCTATCTCATTGTTCAAGTTCTTTCCCATTGCAGTAACACCACACTATCACAACGACCATAGTTTTATCAGTAATGATATCTGATAACAGAATAAGACTTACCATTTTAGTTCTTCAAAATAGCCTACCTGTTCTTATTCCTTCCACATTTACACTGCCAGTATATACACCCATTGTATCAGATCTATAGATGTATAGAAAAATTGAACTTTTTGCAATATTAAGTGTTTTAAATCATGAACATGACACATTACTTCATTCAAATAGGTTTCTTTAATGTCCTTAAATAAAATTTTATAATCATACTTCTGGAATCCTTGCACATCTTTTGTTAGACTTTTTCCCAGGCTCATGATATATGTGATGCTTTTATATTATAAGATATCTTTTGTCAAATTTTGTTTTCTGATTTTTCTTATTATACAGAAATATACTTAGTTTTTGTTTATTGATTTTTATATTCAGTGATATTGATAAATTGTGTTATTAGTCCTAATATTTTCTTTGTAGATTAAAAAACTTTTCCATATATACAATTAATAATCCAAGTAATAATACTCTATCTTAATCTCTTATTCCTATGCTTCCTACTTCTTTTTCTTGCTCATTTTGCTAAATAGAACTGTTAGTATTTCATAAAAGTACTAATAGTATGCTTCTTTGTTTTGTCTTGACTTCAAAGGGAAAATTTTTAATATTTATTAAATATGATTGTTCTAAGTTCTTTAATAGATCTTTTTCAGAATAAGTAAATTCTAGTTTGATAACTATTTTTATGCTGAAAGATTGTTACATTTTAGCAAATCTGTCTTATTGATAAGATCATGATTTTTCTCTTTGAATTTTTTAACAGGTGATTACATCAATTAATTTTCTAATATTAAAACAACACTACATTCCTGGGATTCTACCTAACATATATTGTGTATATGGCTAGATTTGATCCAATATTTTGTTTAAAATATTTCCATATATGTTCAAAATAAGATTTGTGTTTCCGGTTCCAGAACAAGATGGTATAGATGCACTTTTGCTCTTCTTTAAATACATCTAATTATTTGGAAATGACACAATGATAAAAACACTGAAAGCCTTGTAGAAGGTAGACTGGATAAAGAGCGACGAGGGAGCAGAGAGTGGGGCAGGCTGAGGGCAAAATACAAGGTAGCGCGCTCATGCGCGCGCACGCACACGCACACACGCACACGCACACACGCACACACGCACACGCGCGCGCACCCACACAAACACCCAGGTGGCTTATGTGTGACCTTCCTCAGACACTCCTGGGTGCCCAAGGACAAAGGGAAGGGCAGAAAACAAATGGTTAAACTGATAAAGTCTCCCTCCGTTTACAAATACCTTTAAATTACAAGAAAAGGGCGATCTTACCAATAGCCTAATCTCCAGAAATTTACAGATGCTGTTTCCTGGAGCCCCAACATCACCCCTCCATAGTGATATGGGGAACAAAAGCAAGAAGAAAATGGCAGGTAAAATTACATTTCCTTATAACCTGCAGGCCATTGACAAATACTTGAGGCAAATACACAGTGTAGCAATTCTCCAGGAACTCCCCACCGTCTTCATGTTAATGTTTTGCTAGAGGGAAAAACAACCTTAGCTTGACACTAGCTAGGCCTCCAGAAAGTCTTTAGCAGGTGAAAGTCTCTTTGGAAAAATTCCCCCTTGACTTTAGCTGCCCAGACTTCATAAAACTCCACACTTGCAGTGCAGCTCTTGCTGCCCATGAGTCCTATTCCCGTGCTTTAATAAATCACCTTTTTTGCACCAAAGATATCTTCAAGAATTCTTTCTTGGCCATCAGCTCCGAACCCCTTGGACCCCACCATCACCCTAAGACCTCATCAAGGAGGACCTCAGGACTTGAGGAATGATAACATGGTAAACTCACTGTTGTTGTTTTAATCACACATGTATACGAGACTAAGTGTCAGAGAGACCTAAAACCCAGAAGCACAAATAGGCATTGTCCCAAAATGGCTCCAAAGGACCAGGAAAGGCAAAGCCCAACAAAGACCTAGTGGGGAGCTCCATCTCTACTCCAGCATCAAGACACTGGTGGCTCATCGACTCAGCCCGACTCAGCCCAGACCAATTGTAAGAGAGCCCCAACCACACCAGCCCCCACTCTACAATCAAGCACCCGCAGATTGTGGTCCAGTCTATTTACAGCAGCAGCAGCAAAGCCCCCTGGGCAGTTACACTCCTCCACAACCTGAACACCACAGAGTCAGATTAGCCTATACCAGCACCCATACCAAAGCCCTGGCTGTCCCAGCCCCCAGTCCGCAACTGGGGCACAGGCAGGCAGACTTAAATTCCCAGAGCAGCAGTAGAGAAGTCCAGACTCCTCTTTGGCATATGAGTTATCTTGAGCTAAAGCCCATTGGAAACCAGCAAACACAAGAAAAGCCCTAAAAACAAGGCAAACGCTTTTCTTTTGTAAAGGAAATTTACATTTATAAAGTGATTTTTCCATTTGTAAGGATATCTCCTCTTCCACACCAGGAAGAAGAGAGCTCACACCAAGTCTTGGGAGGAAAGTAGGTGGGGACTTAAATCTGCACAACTGTAAGAACACGAGTCTGAACCAAACAGACCCCATGACAGGCTTTAAGTTTCCCCTCTAAGCTAGAAGGCCTAAGGTCAGTCTCTCCGGAACCATTAGGCGGTTATACATTACCCAGGGCAAAAGAGACCATTTTGCGGTATCCAATCAGGAAAGCCCAGCTACCTCTCCCCACATTCCTAAGGGTGAGACCTGCAGAGGGGAACTTTAGATAGGACCTTGTTACCTAATGTTAAAGTTAACCCAATAGTCACCAAATAAGACCCTGAACTCGCTCTGTAATTGGTTAATTTCAAAGATACCCTAAATGTTATAATTGGGTCCAGCCAAAAGTAACAAACACCCTGGACAATGTGTATGGTTAGAGCTACTGCCAATGCTGTTATACAATGATGACTGGATGTCACAATTTCTTGTAACTCCCCCTTCCCAAACCCCATAAAAACCCTACTCAGCCCTTGTTCGGGGCTCTCAGCACGGATCCACTGCATTGGTGAAGGCTGTGAGACCGAACTTAGGCCCGGCAAGCCTAACCCGTAGTAATAAATGCCCTTTGCTTTTACATGCGTGACTCGGTCTCCCTGGCGGCTTCTGGTTTTGGGGTGATATTGAAATCTTGGGCATTTCACAACATCTTAGTAAACCTCATTTACCAGGCTTTTCATGACCACCTTCCCATAACTTTTCTCCCCTACCTAGAAACCCAAATCTCCTTTTCCTTTGTTATCTTTTACTTTTTTTTTTTAATGTTGATTTATTTTTTAGAGACAGAGGCAGAGTGTGAGCAGGGGAGGGGCAGAGAGAGAAGGAGACATTCCTTCTCAACCAACACTCAACTGACTCAGCTACCCAGGTGCCCCACCTTTTCTTTTGTTGGTATTCAAACCCCGGTTCTAACCACCCCAGTTGAGTTACTCATCTCTGGGAACCCCCATGTTTAAGCACCATGCACTTTTGTTTTCCTTTATTTTCTTATATCTATCGACTGTCTTTGACCAGTCTAATTTATTTTTTGGTTTTTTTAAATGTTTATTTATTTTTCAGAGAGAGAGAGAGAGAGAGTACAGGTCAGAGAGGGGCAGAGAGAGAGGGAGACACAGAATCTGAAGTAGGTTCCTGGCCCTGAGGTATCAGCACAGAGCCCGACGTGGGGCTCGAACCCACAGTCTGTGAGATAATGACCTGAAGCTAAGTCAGAAGATTAACCAACTGAGCCACCCAGGCACCCCTGGCCAGTCTAATTTAAAAGGCCACAGCTTGGTGTGCCTTGCTAGCTAAGTCTGTAGAGCATGTGACTCTTGATCTTGGAGTTGCAAGTTCAAGCCCCTGTATGTTTGGCATACAGATTAGATAAAAATAAAATCCTTGAAAAGGTGGGGGGCACAGCTGGAAAACTTAAGATGGGTAGGAGAAAGACTTTTATTCCTCTCCTACAGCTTTCTCTACCTACTGCAGCAGCTCTGGCAGTGGCTTCATTTCTTCTGAGTCTCCAAACATGGCTCCTACCATTTCTACTTCTACAGGATGACCCTGGCCCATAGAGTAAAAGGAAAATTATACACCAGACACGTGTGTAAAATAGCAGGACACATTTTATTCAAGCTACTGCAGTAGGGGAGAGAGACTTCAGTATAAAACTGAGCTCTACTCCACATAAGCAAAAATAGCTGGACATTTATAGCCGACAAGCAGAGTGAAGGGGTCAGTGAATGGAAAAGTACTAAAAGGAATGTGATCAGATATCAGGGGTGGAAGGAGTCTTACTGAACTGACCCGATAGGATTCTTGATAAAATTGGACTCAGCTGGCCAGACACCTGGAAGGAGACTGAAGTTCATAATTGGACTCCAAAAATATCTCCAGCCTTGAAGAGGTAGTTGCTTTATGATGTTTGTGATCTCTGAGTTGCCAGAGTTTGATGAGTTTTTTTACTCCTCTATCACCTGTGTTAAATTCCTTCTATTTTGTTGTTATATTTGTTATTAAAGTGTAACATACTTACATATACAGAAAAGTACAAAATCCTAAGCCTGATGAATTTTCAAGTGAACACACTCCCAAGTAATTATCACCGGATCAAGAATCACAACATGAGGGTCGCCTGGGTGGCTCAGTCGGTTAAGCGTCCAACTTCTTCCGTTCAGGTTATGATTTCACAATCCGTGACTTCAAGCCCTATGTCAGGCTCTGTGCAGGCAGCTCAGAGCCTGGAGCCTGCTTCAGATTCTGTGTCTCCCTCTGTCTCTGCCTCTCCCCTGCTAGTGCTCTGTCTCTCTCTCTCTCAAAAATAAAATAAAAACATTTAAGATAAAAAAGAATCACAACATGAGCGACACCCCAGAAGTCCCAGGTTTGGTCCTTTTGCAGTTACCACTCAGTTAAGATTGTCCTTTTAAGTTTATAAATGAGTTTTGCTTACTTTATATTTCATATAAATAGAAACACATGGTTTGTACTTTTTTATGCAGGACTTCTTTGGCCCAAAATTATTCCTATAAGATTTGTCATTGTTGTGACTACTTGTAACTTGTTCATTCTAGTTGCTGTATAGTTTGATATTGAAGAGAATATGCCATGTAACTGTTCTGTGGGTCATGAATATTTAAGTCGTTTCCAGGTCTGGTCTTGAATAGTGCTGCTATAAACATTTTTGTAGGTTTCATCCGGGGCACAGAAGGGCATTTCTCCTGGGTATATGTGTCCGGGAGTGCAAACACTCACTCACACAGGCACTTATGTGAATATTAGTATATACTGCAGGTTTTGCCAAAGTGGCTGTGCCAGTTTACATTCGTATCAACAACGATGAGAGTTCTAATCATTCTACATCCTCACCAATTTTAGGTATTGCCCCCCTCTTTCATTTTAACCATTCTTGTGAGTATCTATCACATTGCATAATGATTTAAATTTGCATTTCTCCTGTAAGTAATGAAGCTGACCACCTATTTATAATATCTCACTTTAAATATTTATCTTTTCCTTTTAGTTTTGAGTATACATCGTAATTGCTTTTTCTTGTTCAATTAGTGTACTAAAATGAGGAATAACGACTTTACTGTTGTATTTTTCTTCTTTCTTGCCCATCTCTTCTCTACTTCCAATACTAGTCAATGTTATCTTTCTAGTGTATCTGCTATTTAAAATGCCCATAATTTTATTATTTGATTTGTCAGTCTTAAACCATATGCACTGATTTCTAACTTTTTTTTAAATGTTTATTTATTTTGAGAGAGAGAGAGTTGAGGAGGGCCAGAGAGAGACACACACACACAGAATCCAAAGCAGACTCCAAGCTCTGAGCTGTCAGCACAGAGCCTAAAACAGGGCTTGATCCCATGAACCATGAGATCTGAGCCAAAGTCGGACACTTAACTAACTAAGCCACCAGGTGTCCCAATATAGGCACAGACTCCTAGTGAAGATAGATAAGGTAATTTCTGAACTTACTTTACCTCGTAATTTATTCTACCTCTTCCCTTCCCCATCTATTTTTTTATAACTATATTTTCAGAGTTTATACTATTTACATTCTTATCTCCAATTCTAACCTTCATATTTCTTTTAGCTTCAGTTCTAGAGTTGAATATACTCAATGTTCCTTGCAAGTTCATTTGTAACACTTGCTCAATCACATTTTAGATGGTTAAAATTTATCCTCTGAAAGTTTCCTTAAGAAAGTTCGACAGCCACTGCATTTTTTGAGTTATTGCATGTTAAACCATCTTCTGCTTTTAGGTTTGAAAAACAATATGATTGGATTTAAAATCTTTGGTTTACACGCTTCCTAGCCATGTTACCTTGAAGATGCCACCCCAATAACTTACTGTGTTGACTTCTGATAACCCAATTCACGCTTCCGCTGTAACCTCAGAGACACATTGCGCCATATAAATATGGTGGCTATTGACTCTCACCTATCCTGCTCCCTAATGAGCCTGGCTCCAGGAAGGCTTCTACCACCAGACCATTCATCCTAGCTGTATTTCACTCATTGCTGAAGAAGGATGCAGTATTTGTACCTCAGTGTGGGCCTCTCAGCATAAGAACCGTGTTATTGCTGGAACATTCTAAGGTCTGCCCTCACCAGGCTGTTTTGAAATTCATTTCATTTCTTCATTTTCTTTCCTGAGGCTACTGCCAAACTCAATTGATTTTGAAAGCTTTACTTGTGAGTATGCAGATTTTTTTATGCCTTAGAGTTTCACTGAAAAATGGAATTTGCAGTGTTGGTTTTATTCTCCCATTGCTTTTGTATTATTTTTAGTATTCAAAGGGTGAGTATGTGACTTAAATAGCCATGTTCATACCCAAAGCCCAGAAATAGAGATTTTGAAGGAAACTGAAGGTCAAGTTTCAAAATAAAGGAGTGAGAAAAAGATAATCTTAACCTTCATCATCCTAACAACATGTTAGGGAAACTGATAATGTGTTCTATGAAAAGATGAGACTAATATTGTAAGAATATAAGTCTGAACCTAACAGACTCCATGACAGAGGCCCCCCTCTAAACTAGAAGGTCTAAGGGTCAGTCTCTCCGGAACTGTCAGGTGGTTACATATTACCTGAGGCAGAAGAGACCACTTTGCGGTAACCAATTAGGGAAGGCCAGCTACCTCTCCCCACATTCCTAAAGGTGGGGTCTACAGATAGAAACTTCAGATAGGACCCTGTTACCTAATGTTAAAGTTAACCCAAGAGTCACCGAATAGGACCCTGAACTCGCTCTGTAATTGGCTAATTTCAAAGATACCCTAAATGTCGTAATTGGGTCCCGCCAAAAGTAACGAACGCTCTGAACAATGTGAATGGTTAAACCTGCTGTCAATGATATTGTATAATAGTGATTGGATCACTGTACCTGTGTCACAATTTCTTGTAACTCCCCTTCCCAAAAACCCATAAAAATCCCTGCTCAGCCCTTGCTCGGGGCTCACAGTACAGATCCACTGTGTTGGAAAAGTCTGTGAGTCCAAGTTCGAACCCGTAATAAAGCCCTTTGCCTTTGCATGCGTGCCTCGGTCTAACTGGCGGTTTCTGGTTTTGGGGTGATATTGAAATCTTAGGCATTACAATATCTCTAATAAAAAGTCGGTGTGAGTTTTTTTGGTGTCCTTGAAGGTAGCTTTTTGTGAAAGGATTATTCCAGAGGTCACTTTGGCTTTTAATTCAATATTAATTTTATTAAATTTGCCAATTCAAAACTTACTTCTTTCTTAGGGTTAAAATTTTATTATGCTATTTACAAATCCACAAATTTCAACAATTAAAGATTTTTTAAGTACTTAGTTAATATTGTAATCATTAAGTTGTTTTCATACATTCAATATATTCCATTTTCACTTTAAGTGTTTTGTTTAACAAAAACAAGCTTTCCCAAGCATGTCTATAATCTATGAATCTAATATTGTAAATATTTATATATTTGAAATGTGACTCTTTAAGTTATATTAAATATACTAAGAAATTGCTCATTTAACACATTTTCTTTATTCTTTCTTTCTTTTTCCAGTTTTTATTTAAATTGCATTCAGTCAACATACAGTGTAATATTTGTTTCAGGTGTAAATTTAGTGATTCTTCACTTACATACAACATTCAGTGCTCATCACAAGTGCCCTTCTTAATCCCTATCACCTATTTCACCCATCCCCCACCCCTCTCCCCTCCAGCAATCCTATCTGTTCTCTATAGTTAACAGAGAACAAACTATATAGTTAAACTATAAGTTATAGTTTTTAACTCTTAATTATTGAGTTTTCTGGTTTGCCTCTCTCTCTCTCTCTCTCTCTCTCTCTCTCTCTTTTTTTTTTTGTTTACACATTTTAAATTGTAATCCCCAGGCTAGTATTACTAGCTAAGATTACTTTCTAAAATGCCAAATAAGTTATTAAAATACTGCATATGCATAGATAATTTCTAAACTTAAAACAAAAATATAAATTGTATTTGTTTAATTTACCTTACCCTCTCTGTATTTAATTCTAAATATAAATGAGTAAGTCTATACACACTAATGAGATATACAATTGGTATTGTCATCATGGCTGGTTGAAATTGTATATCAATCTAGATATTTAATGTATTTAATGTCTTTAATTAGAACATGAGATTCAAATCCAAAGGCCGCTTTGAATCCTTTCCTACAGTCTCTAAATCAACAGAGACTTTTATTTTTAATTTAATTTTTATTTTTGAGAGAGGGAGAGAGAACATGCCAGGGTGAGGGGCAGATGGGGGAGAGAGAAAATCTTAAGCAGCCTCCATGCAGAGTATGGAGCCTGACATAGTAATCAATTCCATGACCCTGGGATCATGATCTGAGCAATAATTAAGAGTCAGATGCCCAACAAACCGAGCTATCCAGGCACCCCATCTAAGTCAACAGAGACTATTAAATATGTCATTTGTTTGGGGTAATTTCCAGCCCTGGCCCCAAGATTCACTTACATACATTACCTACTTACAAGGTCAGATTTGTCTGTAGCTTCCACCAAGATTGCTAATATATACTTGTTTGGATTTAACTAACCTAGTCTAATATTTTATTCTATTCTGAGTGATTTTACATGTCATTTCTATCTGATAAGAGAACATGTTTAAGTATTTAAAAGACACTGGAATGATGATTCAGATTTCTTGTGTCTATGCATGACTTTGTTTTCACAAATCTAATGATATTCTAATGACATGAATTAAAAGTGACCATAAGGCTATGCTTGGCAGTCAATTAGAATTGTATACGGAAGAGGAAAATAGACAAGTTAAAAGCCAAATCTGAGGTAGAAACTATTGCTGTCTATGCTATCATTCCTATGAGTCTTGGGAAATTTCAAGGGGTATTGACCATTTTTACAGATATACTTAATTTTACTATCTTTGAACTTCCCTCATCTCTTACTTTTATTGTGATCTTTCCATTCCATTCAAAGTGTCATCTTCAACATTTCTTGTAGGGCTGATTTAATTGTAATGAATTATTCCTTTAAATTTTGTTTGAGGAAATTCATTCTCTCTCCATCTATTCTTTTTTTTTTTTAATGTTTTATTTATTTTTGATACAGACAGAGACAGAGCATGAGAGGGGGAGGGGCAGAGAGAGAAGGAGACACAGAACCGGAAGCAGGCTCCAGGCTCTGAGCTAGCTGTCAGCACAGAGCCTGACACGGGGCTTGAACCCACAAACATGAGATCTGACCTGAGCTGAAGTCGGAGGCTTAACCGACTGAGCCATCCAGGCGCCCCTCTCTCCATCTATTCTAAATGACAGCCTTGCTGGATAGAGGATTCTTGGCTGCAGATCTTTCCCTTTCAGCACTTGGATTATATCATACCACTCCCTTCGGGCCTGCAGTTTCTACTGAAAAATTTGCTGGTAGCCTTATGAGGTTTCCTTTCTATGTAACTGTTTTCTTTTTACTTGCTGCTTTTAACATTCTCGTTATCATTACTTTTTGTCATTTTAATTACTATGTATGGTAGTACTATGTGTGGAGGTGTGGACCCCGTTGAGCTCATTTCCTATAATATGAATGTTTTCACACTTGGTGGTGTTGCTGAATTCCCTAAGGTTGTTTTCATTTATTATTCCTGTCCCCCCCCCCCCCTTCTCTTCATCTTGATTGTTTTTCATTACTCTCTCCTCCAGGTTATTTCCCCTAGTCTGCTATTTATTCCCTCTAGTCTATTTTTAATTGCAGTGATCGAATTCTTCATCTCTGATTGACTCTTTATGTCTTCTATCTTTGTTTAGGGTCTCACTGAGGTCCTCTACTCACTTCTCAAATCCAGTGAGCATCTTTATAACCATTACTTTAAAGTCTCTATCAGGCATATTATCTCCATTTTTTTTTTTTAGCTTTGTGATTTTTGTCCTATTCTTTCATTTGGGACATATTCCTCTGTCTCATTTTCTCTAGCTGTGTCTGTTTCTATGTGTTAGGAAAGTCAGCTACACCTTATACTCTTAAAAGTAGTGGTCATATGAAAAGGAGGTCCTTTAGTGACTAATGTCTTCTGTTCATCGGTACCTGGCACTTCAGGGGTATCACCCATGTGTGTTCCAAGCACCCTACTGCTGTGGCTACGCCATTTTTGCCTTGAGTCCATTCATCTGAGATGGCTGTCTTTGCTTGTTGTGGGCAGTTTAGTTCCTATGTTGTAAGTGGACCAGTTTGGAGCTACCTTGGTCTTGAAGTGGGCCAGACCAGGCACTTTCCAAAGTTGCAGTAACACCAAAGTGCATCACACATTTTCTGTGTTGTCCCTTGGAAATGTTTCATTGGTGGGTGGTGCCTGCAGTCAGATGAGATGTCTGCCCTCAGCTCAATGCTGAGGCCACAGTCAAATTGGTGTGTGTGGATATCCTCTACTGTCCCAGGGCAGGAGGGACTTTGGAGTGGTGCTTGACCCTGGCACCCTGCCAGGCTTGTCACACCATTTTGAATGGTATCCAGCCAAGGATGTATTAGAGGAGCTGGGTCCACAGGGGAACCTGGGATGAGATACACAGTGACAGCAAGGTCTGGGCCAGTCTGCTGCAAGATGGGGCCTGCAGCCATCCAACACTCCTGACAAGGATGCAGGTTGTAGGGGATGGATCCCCAGAAGTGTATGGGCAGAATTCATGGTGTCCACAATGTTTACATAGTCTGCTGTGGGAGGAGATCTGGAGCTAAGGCCGGCTGGAGGGGATGTGTCTGAAGGAGAATGTGTGGGGGGGGACATACTGTTAGCAAGTTAGGTAGCAAGTATTGTCTACTGGCACTGTGCTGGCTCCCATAATTGTCCCCTATGTATGCTGGAGGGTAGGGAAGGGAAATGATGCCCACCAGCGTCTTTGTTTGTGGAGAAGTCTTCAAGTAAACAAATCTCCCTCCAGCATACTCCAGGTGTTTTCAAACTGCTGCTTCTATGCTGTATCTCAACAGGACTGTTTGTTGTGGTGTCTCTTTCAGGACAGGGAATTCAGTTTCCTATCTCCCTCTGGTTCCCAGAACTGAGACCACTGAGTTTTAAATTTCCAAAGTGTTAAGCCCCACCAATTGTAACAACTCACAAAATTATGCCCTTCTGGTTTTCAAAGTGTGTTTCTTTCCCCTCTCTGTGCCCCAAATTTCCCTTCCTTCCATGGACACCCCTGCAAGTCTGTTTAGTTCCCAACCATGTCTCCACCCCTCCTACCCTCTTCTGTTATAGAATCTGTTACAAAAGAACCAAACGTCCCTCAGAGATCTTGGAAGGCAGGATGTTTATTTTACACTGGTGAGCTCAGAGAAGATCACTCTCCATCGGTCTGAGTTCTGAGCATAAGCAGAAGGCACAATTTATAGTCTGTTCATGCGTGGTAAGCAGAATGGGAAGAAACACCCGGAAGGAAAATCTTCAGGCAGGGACTGGAATTCCTCTATCAGTTCTGTCAGCCATCTTATAACAGATTTTTCCCTATCATTTCCCCCTTTGATGCCCCTTTAAACAGATCTAGGCTGTCTTAGAGGGCACCATGTTCATTTATTAAGGGCTGGTTCTTTCTCTTAGTTCCCTGACTTTGGTTGTGACTATTGCTGACTGGTGTATAAAGTAACAGCATTCTTCTCTGAGGAAGATGTGTGCCTTTTCTTGGAAGTGAGGAGGTCAAGTGCCCGTCTTTTCCGGAGGGCAACTCCTTCCACGGAACTTATTTGGCTCAGCAGGGACACTAAGGAGTCGGCCACTTATTAGTCCCACAGAAGAGCCTATGCCACCTATGCCAGTCCCTATCCTCGTGGCAATTCCCACCCCTAGGAGGACAGGGAGCAACACCGCTCATTTAGCCTGAACCTTCTTATTGGCAGGCAAACCAGCAGACCAAAAGAGGTTACACCCTATTTAAGCTTTTAAACCCCTCAGATTCTTCCACTGAAGGTGCCCTGCTCTTCTTACAAGTGGGGCCCACATTAGAGGCAATCCATACCACAGAACATCCTATCAGTAAGAGGAAGGTGAGTGCGAACAGGAACCTCTCACTGTTTCCCCAGCTTTCTGCAGCAACCTCTGCCAATCCGATGGCAAGGAGTAAGGACAGTCCATTTATTTTATTGGGCCAGTGATTCCTCAAGCTTCTGCAGTCCATAGACCATCCAGCTTCCAAGGTGTGGCTGGAGCAGGGCTAAAGATCAGACTTGGGTCAGTTTCCAAGCTGGGGCTTCTCAGGATCGGCCCTCTTGATCCATGGATTGACACCTGTATGAGACAAAGTCCACTGTAGTTTGAGAGGGTCTTTTTCCAGTATTTGACCTAGACTGAGTCCTCTGGTGAGAGGGGGTGTACAGGGTATCCTAAAGAGATTAGGGATCTCTCAAAAGGGGAAAAACCTTGAGTTCCTCATGTGCAATGGACATGTAGGAAGGACAGGAGCAACAGGTCCGGACATGGGAAGTCTGTTTCCTGACAGAACTTGGCTACGCTTCCCTTGACGGTGCAATTCATCTGCTCTGCTTTCCCTGAGCTTTGAGGCTGGTGAGCAGTCCGCCATGAACACAGGCCCATTATTGCTGTAGGTTGTGGCTGACAGGCTGAATAGAGGGACAAATTCTTTTTTGAACTCCTGGGGGGGGCGGGGTCACAGCATGGATAAGGGAGGGAACCATGTCTATCTCCTTATTAGCTTCTATCTTTGCTGCTTTGTCTGCTAGACGATTTCCTCGTGCTGTAGGGTTGTCTCCCTTTTCGTAACCTTTACAGTGTAGGACTGTAACTTCTTCTGAAAGCTAGATGGCCTCAAGGAACTTTACTATTTCCCCCTTGCTTTTGATGATCTTCCCTGCTGCAGTGAGGATGACCCTCTCTTTGTAGATTGCCCCATGTATGTGTACAGTAACAAAGGCATACCAGGAGCCGGTTGACTCGCTTGTCCTTGCTAATGGTGAGGGGTCAGATTCAGGCATGTCACTGCATACCCTGCCTTTTGAACGTCCTCTGTGATGAAACTGCTATCATCACTGAACAAGGTGAGGTCTGGGTTATGTAGGGCCTGGTCACGTAGATATGGGCGGCTTGCGAATGCTTCATTGGTCACCTCAGAATAGTCATGATCTGGTTTCCCTTCCTCAGAAGGTAGGAAAGTTGTGGGGTTCAGCGTGTACTGTTTTAAGAGTGACACATGGATTCTCACAGAGGAGCGCCTGTATTGTGCTAGCCAAGAGTTGGAGAGGCATGGGAGACATTATGGCATGAAGGATCTTGACATTTAGTTCTTGTCCCAGGGTGAGTTATCTGCCTCCTTAATGAGCAGAAGTATGGCCACCCTAAGGCACTGTGGGAATCCTGCCATCATTGGCTCCAGCCTCTTCGACAGGTATGCTACTGGCCGTTTCCAAGGGCCAACGGTCTGTGTGAGAATGCTGAGGGCGACCTTTTCCTTCTTAGGGGCAAAGAGCCAAGGGCTGGTGGCTGTCCCAAGATGGCCTTTATCTCTAGGAAGGCAGCTTCAGCCTGCTCTGTCCAGTCAGGGGGTTTTCTATCTGGCCCTACCAAGTTTTATGGCTATTGTTGAGAATCTGGGAATCCAGATTCAGCAGAATCCCACAGCCCCAACGAATCCTCATAACCCTTGCCCCTTCTTAGTTTGGGGCTGAGGTAGGGAGGTGATGACCCTCTTTCTCTCCAGCCCCAGTGCTCATTTTTCCGTGGGTAAGGAGGAAGCCTAAGTATCGGACTTTCTGTTGAGGGGGACCATTGTGCCCTCTGTACAACTCTCTCAGGTATTGCTGACAAGGAGGAGGTCATCCACATGCTGGAGAAGGGTGCAGTGTGTGGCCTCCCTTGGAAAGCCAGCAAGGTCTCTGACCAGTGCCTCCCCAAAGAGGGCAGGCAAGTTTTTCTGATGCCCTGTGTCTGGTTCAGTCCATTCAAAGGCAAACAAGGGTTGGCTCAGGGGGGCCATGCAAGCAGAGGCAGAAGAAGGCATCTTTTAAGTCTAGGCAGGCAAACCATCTGGCAAAGACTGGAATCTGGCTGAGGAGGGTATATGGATTTGGGACCATCAGGTGCAAGGAACTTGAACTGGTCAGTACCCTCCTACTGACTTCTTGATGGGAAGAGCAGGGTGTTCCAGGGTGATTGGCATTCAATCAAATGCTTGCTTTCTTGGATGCCTGTCCTTGCCTCTTGTGGGAAGTGGTATTGCCGCTGTTCCTGCAGTTGATCCCCTGGGATTAACTCTACAATGACAGGGACCCAGTTATGGGCAAGTCTGGCAGGGTTGTCCTTGACCTATACAGTGGGGAAGACAGCCCTGAATTCAGGTGGGCTGCTTGGTTGGGCCTGGGTGCAGAATTTGCCATATGGTTTACCTGCCTAGACTTAAAGGATGCCTTCTTCTGCCTCTGCTTGCCTGGCCCTCTTGAGCCAACCCTTGTTTGCCTCCATTTTTTACTTAATTGGAGGCTGGTGCATCCATCGGCTCAAAGGTTATTTGGGCCCCCAGTTTAGAGAGCATATCCTGGCTAAGAAGAGGGATCAGGCACTCAAGTAGGTAGAGGAACTCATGCCATACCATGTGGCCCCCAAATTCACATGGAAGTCATAGTTTGGCCCTCTACTTTTATTTTGACGATGGGCTCATGGGGGCCAGGAAGAAGTGGGCCTGGTTCCCCTCCATCTGAATCTATACCTGCTAGGCCTGTGAGGTCTTTTTTGCAGGGTTTTATTTTATTTTATTTATTTTTTTTTTTGCATATTGACTGGGTTTCTGGGACTTTCCAGGATTGGGATATTTATTCTTTTAATGTCCTTTCTCTTTCTAGTAGGCTCATTGATCCCTTGCTAAGGAGGTTTTTGGCCTCTCCCTTTTTGAGAGCTGGACCTTCCCCATCCTTTGCCGTGGCTCTCTTGTGCCTCAGGGTCAAACGGGGTGTAAGCCTTGCATAGCCTCTCAGTAATCCCCAGGGGATTCCCCCAGATGCTGGGCATATTCATGCCTCTGCTCAGATCTCCCTGAGGAGAGCCTCTTGGTACCAGCGGCTGTGGACCAGAATCTAGACAGCACTTGTGCCTGGCAGAGGGCACAGTCTGGCTACTACTCTGGGAGAGAGTAGTAGATCTGCTGAGTTCAGAGGTGCTGGGGAGTCTGGAGGTGCTGGGGAAACCGAAGGTAGTGATCGGAAACCAGGGGAGTTCACATGGCAGGGGCAAGATTGATTTTTCCTCTGGATCACCAGCAAGAATTTGTGGAGGTTGGGAGTTCTGTCGATCTTCCTTGGACCACTTTGTCGAGGTGACTAAGACCCTTGGGTGTGCAGATAAATCACACCCAAGGGGGAAGGGTTTGGGCAATCTCTATCCAGGAGTCTATATACAGGAACTGATCAGGGTAATCTGGGTCTCTGGTGACAACATGCCAAACATGGTGGATGGTTGGGACACCTAAGGTTCCCTCCAAGGGACATCCTACACCAAAAGTGGGCCATTTTAATTCACAGAGGGTGCTTAATTTGCCAGGGATTATCTTAATTCCACAGTCTCCTGAAAACCCATTTTTTGCTCTGTTCCTACCCCATAATGTTTCTGTGAGATGGAGTCACAAAGACAGACAGAAGGGTAGGGGTGCCCCCTCTAATGAGGAGACCAGTCAGATGCCCATTTAGCTATGTCCTAAAGGAACTTAGGTGACGCTTAGCTGTAGCAGTCTCAGCTTTGTGATTTACAATCAGAAATTATTCCAATGCCACCATAGACGTATGCTGTTAACCACAGAATCACAGACAGGCCCCCTCAGACTCCATAGGCTTTTGGGGACTTTAAGGGTGTCTGCCTGTGGAGCCATAGAATTGAACTCGGGAGGCAAGCCAGACCAAGTTGCACATTCACACTCACATACACACCAGATGTTATTACATTCCCTCCCACAGAATTCCTACAGGTGAGAACATTGAGGTCTCTGGAGAATGATCAGGTCCCCCTTCCACCACTATGGGTGGGCTGGACAGAATTGGGGCCCCATGACTGAGAGACCTCTGAGGTCTCCGGGAGTGATCAGGTACCCCTTCCACCACTATGAGTGGGCCAAGCAGGACAGAACTGGGGCCCAGGCCTTACTGGTACTTGACGTTGGGTCCAGGTCCTCGCCAGCCAAGTCTCCTCGAGTCCAGCAGGAATGGCAGAGGGGGGCTGGCCTAAGGAGACTGAGCTGGAGACTGCCAACATTCAGGCAGGGTGCACCTTCTCTGTTGTGATTCCTCATTCTGTCACCACTTCGCCATTTTCCCAAACTAGTGGCAACAACAGGCCAGGCTGGTTGGGGTTCCCAGTCAGGGAACCAAATGTTATGGACTCTGGTCTGGATCACCCCAGAAGAACCAAGTGGCACTGGGAGATCTTGGAAGGCAGGAGGTTTATTTCACACTGGTGGGCTCAGAAGTCAATCTCCAGAGGTCTGAACCCTGAGCATCAGCAGAAGGGGCAATTTATAGTCTGTTTACACTTGGCAAGTGGGGTGGGAAGGAAAACCAGGAAGAGGAGTCTTCAGGCAGGGACTGTAATTCCCCTATCAGTCCTGTCAGCCATCTTATACAAGATTTTTCCAGCTCCAGCCTGTCTAGGGCACCCTGAAGGATGGACGGTGTCCTGAGAGTCAGCTTTATTTATGGTAAAAAATGTATGGGGTACAACACAGAAATGGCATTTGCCTTAGACAATGATTTCTGATAACAAATTCATTTGGCATGTAAAAATTTCCCAGAACATAGATTGGTAGAAGACTCATGCATAATCTTTATCAATAGTGATTGATGTAGGTGATTTAGATGCTTATCACATGGGGAAGGAAGGTATCTTCAGCATTCAAATTCAAGACAATGTTTTTAGCATAATACAGGCAAAAGTTAGTTCTTTGTAAGCAGGGGTCAATAGTCTGTTTTCTTGAGGGGAAGTAAAACAGGTTTCTCAGGAAATGCAATATTTGTTCCTATGATCACAAAAGAAGAAATTCTTTTAGTAAGTTCCTTCACAAAGTGCAATCAGCCTATTTTAGAATAAGGGGACAAGTCACTCCCGATATCAATCAACAAGCCACCTGGGGGGGGGGGTCAGTGCTCAGAAAATAATTGAGTGGGGGGTAGTCATCAGTCACCATCTGATGACGAGAGGCTGTGCAAAACCCGCCTTAACCTCACAAGGAGTTTTCTCAACTTAGTGAGTTCAGAAATGGCTCCCAACACCTAACACTTCAATGTGGCCTCTTTTCTACATTTCACTGTAGAGGCTGTTCTGCCAGTCTTCAGGTCATTTTCTGGGTTATTTACACTGATGTAGGTGTTATCTAGGTGTATACACAGGATGAGGTGAGCTTAAGGTTCTCCTATTCTGCCATCTTCCCTGGAAGTCTATCACTGACCATTTTTTGAAACCAATAATATATGAGAGTAGAAAGGTAGGATTTTTAGCTCCCAGGCTATAGTAAAACACGTGCATAATCGTATAAAAGATAGAAGAAAACTGTCATCTTTTTAAAAGAAAATGAAAGCCTTCCAAATAAGGTAGTGAAAGTTGATCCTCAATGTGGTTTGTTGCAATTAGGCCATGAACTTCTACTCAGCTTCTGAGATTTACCCTCTCCTTGACGATCTTTCATTAGTTGGAGCTGCCAATATAATGCAGCTGTAGTTCTCAGACTCTAATCCATTTGGAATACATGGCCCTGGCCTTAGTAGCCTACAATAAACTGAAGGTAATGGAGGATTTTTAAAAATGTTTATTTTTTTTTTTTGAGAAAGATAGAGAAAGCACATGGGCAGGGGAGTGGAGAAGCAGCAGAGGGAGAAGAAAAAACAGAGTCCTAAGAAGGCTCCAGGTTCTGAGCTGTCAGCACAGTGCCTGAGGTGGGGCTCAAGCCCACAGACCACTAGACCATGATCTCAGTGGAACTCAGACACTTAACTGACTGAGCCACGCAGGCACCCCAAGGTAATGGAAGATTTTTTATAAAACTAAAGGCCAAGGTATAAGCAAACAATTATACAACAGAGTCGTCTAAGTGTAGATTATACTTAATTGCTGTGATTTTCAGGACTTTCCCCATCTCCAGCCTATGGAACTTTGCATAATTGCTCAACGCATCCCACCCAAGGGAAGAAAAAAAGATTGCCCACAATGCACTGATGGGAGCTATCTGAACTCACCAGTGGAGTGAAAATTCCTGGTGAGGGTACAGCAAGTTTTCATGGTCACTTGCCACTAGGCAGCAACCAATATTTACCCTCTTGTAACTTTCATTTCTGCTTGGGCCCCAAACCTTGAAGTGCTTTGCTGATTTAAAAAAAAATTTTTTTTTAATGTTTTATTTACTTTTGATACAGAGAGAGACAGAGCATGAGAGGGGGCGGGGCAGAGAGAGAAGGAGACACAGAACGGGAAGCAGGCTCCAGGCTCTGAGCTAGCTGTCTGCACAGAGCCTGATGCGGGGCTCGAACCCACGAATGTGAGATCTGACCTGAGCTGAAGTCGGAGGCTTAACCGACTGAGCCACCCAGGCATCCCAGTGCTTTGCTGATTAGTGTCAGGAGCCGCCTGTCCCCCTGCCCTGTTCTTGAGGCGTGATTGCACCTGGCCAGGGAAAAGATAAGTAAACTAGATACACTCTAATGGGACTAAGGCAAGCAACATATAATTTTCCTCCTAGCTGAGTAATTAACTGATAACTCACTACTTTTTAGGCCTGGACGTCATTGCAAAAGTCACTATTGTGATAACTGTCAAAGATGTATCATTTGTCTTTGGGACTGTGGGAGAAGACATTATGTCTCCTGGGGATCCTGTTTTTCTGGAACTTTCTCTTAGAGCTGTAAACAGCCTAATGACCCTTACTCCTAAAAAACTGACCTTTATCAAACAATGTTGTTTGCCTCATGGTTAAAGGTCACTTCCTTAGGGCTATACCTGAGGTTTTGTATATCTTGGTCTGATGCAACCTATGGGGAAAATGTATGCTTAAAAAATACCTACCCTGGGGTGCCTGGGTGGCTCAGTTGGTTGAGCCTCTAACTTTGGCTCAGGTCATGATCTCACAGTCCATGGGTTCGAGCCCTGCATCGGGTTCTCAGCTGTCAGAGCCTGGAGCCTGCTTCTGATTCTATGTCTCCCTCTCTGTCCCTCCCCCACTCACTCTCTCTCTCTGTCTCTCACAATAAAATAAAGACATTAAAAAAAATTTTAAACCCTGCCCTTCCCATATAATAGCATCAGTGCCTGTAGCTAAGTTTTTTATGACAATCATTATTACCATGATTAGAATTGTAACTTCTACAGGATCCATGTTCTGGAAAATTGTAAAAATTATCTATGAGAAACCATTTACTCTTTCTGCTCCTTGTATCTTTTACTATAAATAAAACTAGAGAACCAGACAGAGCAGAAATGCCTGCCTCGTGATCAGAAAGAAACTTGAGGCTCTCTCGTTTCTTTCAAAGGATGCTGTCACCGTCCATCCTTCAGGGAACCCTGGACCTGCTGGGCTGGACTCTGGCAATGCACTCTATCTTATCAGCCACTTTAGGATAATTACCAGCTAAATAAGACAATAATCCCAATATTTAACCCAGAAATGCATATAGTATATAATGGTGAGGATGGGAGATTGCAAATCTGCTGCTTTCCACAACCTGGTATCTAGACAGAAAAAAACCAAAGTACAGGAATCCCCTCCTCCCCACAGAACGTAAAAGAATTAGGATATTTTTTCTATAGTTAAAAGTGTCAGGAAAGTAAGATTCCTCTTAATATATTATATTTACTATCACTGTGGGGAAAATACAGGACTTTAGGCAGATAAATGGAGCCTAGAATACACTTGTAGTTATTTCTTTAACAAGAGAGTTAAGCCATGTAAGCCTCTATTTTCTCAGTGATGAAATGAGAGTAAGATACATATTTCATAGTATTGTCATGAAAATTAAATGAAATGACAAAAAGCCTAGAAAGGTCTTTCACAGAATAAGTACTCAACATGTGGTGGTCAATTTTATGTCAACTTGGAGGGTGCTTTTGGATGAGATTAACATTCAAATCAAGGAACTTTGAGGAGGTATCTTGTTCTCCATAATGTGCTTGGACCTCATCCGATTAGTTGAAGGCCTAAATAAAACAAAAAGACCAGCCTTTCCAAAGAAGAAGAAATTCTTCAGCAGAATTCCTTTAGATCAGAACTGTACCATCAGCTATTTTCAACTTCCGGGCTGCTGGCCCACACTGCAGATTTTGGACTTGCCAGCCTCCATAATCGTGTGAGTTTATTCCTTATAATAAATCTCTCTATTATGTATACACGTCCTGTTGTTTCTATTTCTTTGGAGAACCTTAACAGACAACAGTTAGATTTCCTTTTCTTTCCTCCAATATTAAAAAAAAAATTCTCCTGTGGTGAAGGGTTAAAAAAAAATGAATGTGGTAGTGACAAGAGACGACTTATGAACAGGTGTGTCTAGTGGTAATGCTTGAGAATTAAGCAGTTCTTCTGCCAAGCACTACAAACTATCCCCAGTTCCCTGAGCGAAAGAGTGACCACACAGCCAATCTCACAGATGCAAATGTTGGCAGAGTGCAGGGAGAAAGGAATCCACTCCCTCTGCAGAGCCTTCAGTGTCTCTTTCTGCCACGTACAGACATCTGCTTGGACCTGGGCTCTCTTCTGGGGATTACTGAGCTCTTGGAGAGAGCTATGGGGAGGCCAGGCTGACCCAGTGGTTGCAGATGGCTGAAAGGTTGTTTGTCTCATGGCTGATGTTATAGTGTAGATTATAACTCATATCTGGATAGACCTGGCTTTCCTGCTTCAGTAGTTCATCCACTGAACAGCTTTGGCACATGCACAAGATGGCTTTGTGTACTTTCCTGATATATCCTTCTTAAGTGACAGACAATGTAACATGAGCTAAGTGTGCAGATTTCTTCCACAGCATTTATAAATAACCTCTTCACAACCTCCATTGTTGCCTCCTAGGATGCACTGAAAAGCAATTTTCTTAGGAATAAAGACGAAAAAAACATTGTTCTTGCCCTCAAGGAGCTCCTGTTTAGTGGATGAGACGAGAGCTAGAAAGCTAATTCCACAAGTTATGTGCTTTATAATAGTATCATCAGAGTACTGTGAGAAAACAGAAGAAGTTGTGATCCACTACGCACAGGTAGATGATTATTATTAAGATATTATTGTGAAAGAGATTATATTTGAATAGGATTTGAAAGACTGTCAGGATTTCTACAGGAAAAGAGGGGAGAAGTCTTTCCAGGAAAATTCTACTGCATGAGCAAATGCTCCGGCTCCATGAGAGGGCAAAGACATTTGAGGACATGTTTCCTAAATCCATAAGATTCAATTTTTATTTACCAAACCAGCAAAATGCGCATTATCTGTCCTATTCACTTTCATGTTTTCCTTTTATTGCATATAGGGATAATAAAAGATTAATTGCAAGAAAACTATGTAAGCGTCTTCAGATTTAGTAATTAGTAAGAGAGGCAATGACAGGTCTGAACTTCGGGAGACAGTTTTCATGCTGAGGTCAGATCCTGAAATAAGTTTGTCACCTTCACATCTTATACAGTCATGTACCAAATGATGTAAAGGCTGAGAGAATCTCGAGATAGACAGAATGGGGTTCTGATGGCTGAAAAACAAAAGGGTTGGGCATATTAAGCATATCTGGTGCCATTCCCCAAATTTTGGATATGTACTTTTTCATGAGGTCCAGAATTCTCAGAAGCAGTGCTTCAGATTTTGGGTAAAATCTGAAAAAGAAGCCTGGCATGTGAAAGGTACTGGAGTCTTCCCAGGGAGTTGACTTTCTCCTACAAGCACAGAAGGGTCATCAAAGGCTTTTAAACAGGATTGTGGTCAAATTGGTATTTTAGAAAAATATCTGTGGAAATAGAGCTGAAGATGAAATAGTAACCATGGGCAGGAGGAGGAATTTACTCTATTTTCTTCCTTGGGTCTTTGCAACTTTATTTTTTAATGCATTGCCTTTATGATAAGTATTTCATCTTGTTGCCCCATTCTGAAAGACATTGAAGTATAGCAGAATGAGAATAGAAACAGAAATGAAGAGAATTGAGTTCTAAACTGGCTCTACTATTATGGATAGAACACAATCCTGTTTCCACAACTAAGAATGTAAATGTCTACTGAAAACCTCTTAGAAACACATTTTTATTTTGGCAAAAGTATTCAGATATTAACAGATTTAATTTTACTTGTGTTGTACAACTTCATTCAACAAGAAGTTCCATTACTGGAATCAAAGAGTAAAAAGAGATCCAAGAATATTATGAAATGACCTGTTCTTAATCATTTTATTAGTGAGGTAAAGTAGAGTAGAGCAAGAATCTGCAATGTTATTATCTACCATCTAATTAGTGCTTAGTATTCATCAGGTACTGTGCTAGGCACTTTACATTCTAAGTACTCATTTAACCCTCAAAACAAAGAAGTAATATATGTGTGATTAACTACACACAATGGATGACGAAACTAATATTCAAAAAGCTTATGTCATGTACCTGCGTTCAGAGAGATATTTAGTGGTAGAAGTGATATTTAAATATCTATCTGTCTCTCAAAGTACCTGCTCTTACCCCAATACAGCATACTTTCTTGCTTCTTCTTAAATTTCAGGAATTATTGAGAAAGATTAGTATGATATTTTTAAGATATTCCTACAATTTAATGAGGCCAATAAGTTGGAGGGGAATGGATAAATTTCCATCTTAAAAATTACATGAGAGGAGGAGGGGCAAGAGGGCGAGAGGTAGGGAGCTCTGTAATTTTCACCCGCCCACATCTGTCAAAGTGAGAAGGACTGAAGCCACGATACTCTGATCTGCAAGAGTGGGAGGAAATCACACAGAGTCCAGAGAGAAGACAAACTCAAAGGTGCCTGAGTGAGTATGAACTGGGGAAATAAAAATGGGCTGGGCCCTGAAGGTGCAGAAGGGAGGGAGCCCCAGCCCAAAGCAGAGCCATGGAGAGCAGAGGAGAGTGTGCGGAACCCCAGAGAGACAAGGGGAAGAGAAAGAGAGACTGAAAATGCTCATAGAACTGTCTCTAGAGAAGCGGGGGAAAAAAAAAAAAACAAACTTCGCCTGGGATGCAGAGGAATATTATTATCCCATATATAACCGCTGGGCGCGGGGAGAGAAATCATTCCCGTGTAGCTGGCGCATTCTCCCTTGGGCTCAGCACACTGGCAGTGATTCCAGGTGGCACCAGAAGAAACTGCTCCCTGACTCTCCCTACTCGATCCCAGCTAGGAAGCCGGCTGCCTGCCTGAGTATATCTCATCTTGGGCAGTAGCATTAAAGTGCATGGACTAGGATTTGGAAATAAGGAGGGGTTTGGAAAATACAACTTGTTTCCCCCCCCAACACCACCACCACCCCCAAGGCACAGGGAGATCAGACTCAAAAGAATGGCTTGCAACCCTTGGTTCGAGAAGGGCTTGGGGCCCCGCCATTCTTCTCCCAGCAATCACCAAGGCTGACCTGGGAGAGCAGCTCTGAGACCGACCTACACCAAATCACCCCATTTGCATGGGAGACCTGCCTTTTTCTTTTCTTGCCTTCCAGATATATTTTCCCTTATCTCATTCTTATCTCTCCCCTCCGCTGGTTATAAGCTTTTAGACTGTCCATTGAATTTTGTTGTCTCTGTCCCCCCTCCTTTTGTTCTTTTCTTTTCTTTTTTTCTTTCCCCTTTTAATTTGCTTGTTTGTTTGATTTATCTGTGCATTTGGGTGCTTTTGTTCCCTGTGTTTGTGTGTCTGTTTTCCTTTTCAGGGCTCCCTCAAGAAACAAGCCAAAGTACACATGGTGGAGAGTCCCAAATATCACTGAGCAGGGAAATAAAATAATCAAAGGTCTGACAAGAGAAACTGAGAGACACCATTAAAAGAACACTTCCTGAAATGACAGTTCCTGGACAGTCAATGAGCCTCCTTTAATAGAGCAATACTAACAGATGCACAGTGCATAACAAGCTTTTAAAACTGACAAGAGACAGAAAGCTAGCCAAAATGACAAAATGAAAGAACTCTCCTCTAAAGAAATTCCAGGAAGAAGTCACAGCCATAGAATTGCTCAAAACAGATATAAGCAACATAACTGAACAAGAATTTAGAACAATTCTCATGAAATTAACCGCTGGACTTGAAATAAGCCTCAGAGAAGCTATTGATACAAAGACTAGGGACCTTCAAAATACCTGCGGCAAGTTAAAAAAAAAAAGCCTATAAATGAGGTGCATAATAAAATGGAGGGTGCCACTGCACAGATTGAAGAGGCAGAGAGGAGAGTAGGTGAATTAGAAGACACAGTTATAGAAAAAGAGGAAGCCAAG
>PISW01012443.1:0-32713 GCA_004023785.1 Mungos mungo | reverse complement strand
GCTCTGTCCCCTCGAGTCCAAGAGGAGCAGACGTCGAGGCAAGAGAGGCCCCCCACTGGCTCTCCACCTGTTCGTGAATCTCTCACCGCCGGGCAGGGCCACTGTGTCCGCTGCTGGGAGAATGTCCCCACGAGGAAGAACCAGCAGTGTCCCCAAGAAGGCTCAGGGCCCCTAGGGGTCAGACAAGCAGGGACACACCACCAGGCCAAGTGGGGAGGGGACGGTGGCCTGCTCCCACGAGCACAAGCCTGAGAGGGGAGCCGCGTGCCGGCCACAGGTGCCCCCTTCCTGCCGCCGGCGGGCACTGGCGGGGCTCCCGGGTCAGCGCGGCGCCTCCCCGACGCGGGGGCGGCACGGGGCCAGCGGGTCTCGCCAGCTCTCCACCCCGCCCCGAGGCCCCGTCAGTCACTGGCCGTGGATTCGTGCCACACCTCCCCCCACGCCCTCCCTGAAGCACGGGCTCCTTCACCCGCGTGCCGCTGAGATGCGCGCTGGCCCATTTCCATCCTGGTGACAGCTGGCCGGGAGGGACGCAGAGACACCGGGAAACGCATGCAGGTCGGGGTCTGGGGCAGACAGCGCGCGGGGCGGCCTCTCAGGAGGAGTGACAACGGTCACCTCTGGACAGGCCAGGGCCACCCTCTCCTCTGACGGTATTTGCGCTCACCTCAGCGGCCACCTTAGTGGCAGGGCAAGTGAAGAGCCTGCAGAGGAGGCAGTCCAGCATGTCACAGGGACCCGGGCACACCCAGCAGGCAGCCCCTCGGCTCCAGGGCTGGTGTCTCTGCCTGCTATTGGCAGGTGGCGCCACCTCGTGCTTCCCCAGGCCCAAAGCGTGGTGCTGGGTGCTGCCCTGGTATGGGGTCCCCAGGGGACGTGGGGACCGCGGACCTGCCCACACCTGCCGCAGCTGCTTGCGGAGCTGTGAGCACTTCGGGCAGCAGGGCAGGTGACCAGGAGCCATCCCTGTCACAGGAAGCCTGGGGGGAAGGCCAGCCTGGTTTGAGAGGCCCAGGGATTGGAAAACAAGGACAGAAGTCCCTGGAGGGAGGACCCTGCCTGTGGCTTATCGCCGGTTTACCTCTAAACCGCACCAGTGAGTCACTCCTGTTTGGCCGGAGGTGGTGGTCTGTCATTTTTGAATTGAGCATTTTCCTCACACCCAGACCGGAGCCTTCGTCCTCACCAGAGCCGCTGTCCCTGGGGCCTGTGGGGGTGGCCCCTTTGGTGGCAGGCAGACACCATGTGACCTTCCTTGAAGGACAGGTGTCTCCTTCTCAGTCTCAGCCCAGAACCACAGGGAGACCCTTGTGTTGGGCAGCTGGAGACCAAAGTGTAGCCTTTGTCACTGGTGCGAGGGACCTGCTCGCACCGTGGTCACGGGGCTGCGTGTGCCTGGCACTGGGCAGAAGAGACAGAGGAGGGCGGAGCAGAGCAGGGAAGCCACCCCGTCCTGTCCTTCCGGGGCAGAGTGGAGGCGGGGAGGGGGTGCAGCTCCCAGGGACATCGCCGGGATGCCAGGAGCATTTCATGGGGGGGTCTGCTGTCTGCAGCTGTGCTCTGCGTCCGGCCACAGAGGACACGTCCTGTCGTCCCTCGGAGATGCAGGCGAACACTCCTTGCCTCCTTGCCCCCGGGCCAGTTAGCAGCCTGGGCGGCCGTGCTGCCCCTGGGCTCACACCCCGTCTGTCCGTCTGAAGCCCACGCTTCTGTCTGAGGCTTCTTCCTGGAAACGGCTCCGGAAGATTCCAGCCTGTGGAGCCTCTTTTACCTGCAAGTGTGTCGTCAGACGTTTGCGGACGGGCACAGGGGCCTTCCTTGAGCAGGGTGACATCAGGGAGCCGTCCCACGTCACGGGGCTGCCGGGGCCGCTGCGGGGACCCGGACGTGAGTCCAGGCAGGCGCCCGAGTGTGGGGAGCAGACACCGCACCCACGCGAGCGCCGACAAGCCCGCCCGTCACCCCTCGACTCAGTGTGCGGGCCGGGGGTACGGACAGGCCCTTTGGAAACCAGGACGGCCTGCGCGGGATAATGACGTCCTCACCGACTCCTTGTCAGCGTTAACCCCTTCTGCTGGGGTGTTTCTCACTCAGGGCACGTGTGTGAGCAGAGCGTGAGGAGTTCCAGTGCGCTGCCACCTGCCAGGTCACGGGTCATCTCGAACGACAGAGCCGGCCACTTCGAGGGAGGCAGCCTGCTCACACGGGGAGCGCCCAGACGTGAGTGGGGAGTGGGTTGGGGCAGGGCGTCGCTTGCGCAGGAGATTGGTGTGGGGGAGGGGCGGAGGGCAGGCTGTGCGTGTGAGCCCGTGCAGGGCCTTGCCGCCCCTCTGGATCCAGCTCAGGGCCTGCCTCAGTGGACCGGCAGGCCACCCCGTGCAGCGCGCTGGAGACCAGAGGCGTCTGTGCCATTTCGTAGGCAGGTTCAGATCCTGCGGGTAGCGTCTGGTTCTGGATAGCTGCCCATCTGCAGGGGAAGGGGAATGAGGAAAGGGTCGGGAGGGGCGCCCGGGCGGCTCCGTTGGTTGAGCGTCCGTCTTCGGCTCAGGTCACGATCTCACGGTTCGTGGGTTTGAGCCCCGTGTCGGGCTCTGTGCTGACAGCTCAGAGCCTGGAGCCTGCTTCCGGTTCTGTGTCTCCTTCTCTCTCTGTCCCTCCCCTGGTCACATTCTCTCTCTCTCTCTCAAAAATAAATAAAACATTAAAAAAAAATTAAAATGTTAAAAAAAGGGTCCGGATGTGCAGACAGTGATTTTTAAAAGCGGATTTGGAACCCCACATTGGGGAGAGGAGGAAACCAGTTTCGGAGCCGGGGAAGAAAGGCCTGCGCTTGCTGGGGATGCTGTTCGTGGAGGGAGCGTCCAGAGTTTTCTGTCCCCTTAAGTGACCTGCAGACCTGGAACCAGGGTGGGAGGAAAAGCAGGGTGTGCCCTTGGGGCAGTCTCCCCCCCCCCGCCCCGGTGCAGGCCACCCAGTGTGGACCCACAACTGCCCTGAGCTTCCCGTGTGGACGGTCCTCTGATGCTGTTGGTCTTGAGCCCGTGCCCGGGACGAGGTCCCTGCGCTGTGGCTGTTGAGAGCCTCGAGGCCGGGGACCCCACGAGCTCCCTGAAACTCCAGCCACGACTCTGTGGGTGCTCGTGTGCTCTCCTGGGAGAGGGGCCCCGGGGGCTGGGACCCAGGCAGGCTGAGCGGTGTTCCGGGCTCCCTGTAGTGCTGAAGAAACTGCGTGGGTTTGTTGAGTGAATTGAGTGTCTGGAGTCGGCCACCCGTCCCTGTTTGATCAAAGCCAGAGGACGGGGCTCCCCCAGACGGCCTGTCTTCCCCCACCGGGCAGGGCTCGGGGAGCGGGGCGTTGTGCCGAGTTTGTGGGAGGCTCTCCGAAGCGCTGGAGTCCCATTTCTGGTTTCTTCGGAACTGGTCACGCGGTGTGACCCGTGAGCCCCTTGACCAACCCCCAGCCTGGCTCGTCTCCTCCGTCCCTCCCCTCGGGGCTGCGGGCCTCGGGCGGGGTGGCCCCCCAAAGCCTGTACCCCAGACGGGGAGTGACATCGTTCTGGGGTGGGCGTGTTCCTGGTCTAAACCAATCACGGCATCTGAAAAGCAACTAAACAGCTTCAAAATAGGTTGGAGGTGAGGCCCCTGGAAATGGCACCGGTTGACGTGTGACGGCAAGTGAGGGGAAGGCCCCTTGGCCACCGCGGGGAGTGGTTCTGTAGGGGTGGGAGACGCGGCGCCGGTGCCGGGCCTGGGGCGCTCGCTTCCCGTGGGCTCTGCTGGTCTTGGCCGTCAGGGAGGCCCCGGCGTCCGCCGGCGCCGGCTGAGTGGGGGCCCAGGAGCCCCGCGTGTCGGCCAGTGACCTGGTGTGAGCCACGCATGGCTTTGTCACCTGAGTAGGTGGCCCCTCTGCCTGCGGGCGCCTGGCCTGTTTCGACTTCGTTTGTGAACATGGCTTTTGTGTGTGTCCGAGGTTTGAGCAGAGGCCCCCTCAGGAGTCGGTGCCCCGGGGGCCGGGCTGTCTAGAGGCAGCTGGGTGCAGAGTCTAGGGCACCGAGTCGCCCGGGGGTTTCAGGCCAAGTAGGCGACTCCTCAGAGCCCCTGACTCCTGGGGGGAGCGCGCAGGTGGGTCTGAGGACCTGGGAGCGCAGGTGGCACCCATCCGGGTGAGGGCGTCGGTGGCCCTTGAGAATCCGTGGAGCGTCATCTCGAACGCTGACCTTTCTCTCCTCTGGAAAGTCATCTACTGGTGTATTCATCCGTCTGTAAGGACCTCGATCAATTCCTTTATTTGAAAGGCTGGTAAGGGCGGGGGCATGTGGGGACCAGGGTATAGGGTGACCATCCTTATCACCTCTCAGAAGGTGCAGGGACGGGCCGGGTGCGTGCCGTCCCTGGGCTGCGGGGCTGGAGGCTTGGCGCCAGGTCTGCTTAAAGAACGGAAACTCTACACCTCAACTTCTTGCTCCCTCTTGAACCCCCCAGCAGTAAAAAATGTGGTCCAGGCGCAGAAGCTGGCTGACGTGGACTGTGAGCTGGCTGCCATGCTGTTCGCGCCCTCTCTGCACGGGAGTGCAGGGCCCCAGGGTGCCGGCCGCGAGGGAGACGCCGTCCGCAGGCGCAAGCTGGAGCGGATGAGGTCTGTGCGCCTCCAGGAGTCCCGAGGAGAGCCCCGCGGCTGGGGGGCCGGCCTGCTGGTGAGCGCTCGCCTGCCCCCCGCTGCCCCCTGTGCAGGGACCCGGGCGGCCAGCCTGTCCCGTCTCCGTTTTGAGCCCATTCTTTCCTCTTTGGTCAGCAACCTCTGCTTCTAGCTCCCTCTCCGCCCAGACGCCAGCTTCGGGGCCTGGGGGGGAGTGGGCCTCACTGGGCGCATGTAGCCTCTTAGGAGCATTCGGGGCTGACCCCGCCTCTCCTGGGCCACCGCAGCAGGATGCAGACCTGTGGTTCTCTGTCCCCTGGACTGGGGCTTGCTGGTCCCGTCCAACCCAGGTGGCTGAGGAAGGTGGCGGGGGGTGATTCCAGAAGAAATGTGGTACTTGGGGCGGGGGTGGGGAGGTGGCCACACAGCCCTCGAGAGGGAGAGTGAGGCCAGGACGCGGCACCCGTGCCCCCCGCAGGCCCAGCAGAGCGCCCGCGCCCGGCACGCCCGCGACCTGCGGGTCATCGCTGCCTATCGGGAGCGCACGAAGGCGGAGAGCATCGCCAGCGCGCTGAGCCTGGCCGTCACCACCAGGCACACCATCCACGCCACGCTGGGCAGCGCTGAGTTCTTTGAGTTCGCCCTTCGGAACCCCCACAACGCGCAGCACACGGTGACCATCGAGGTGGACAACGCCGAGCTGAGGTGCGCGGGGCAGCGGCCCGGCGGGGTCCTCTGTCCGCGGCGCCATCTCTGAGCGGGCGGGCCGGCGGGGTCCTCTGCCCCCTGCACCATCTCGGAGCGCGTGGCCCGGCAGGGTCCTCTGTCCGCGGCGCCATCTCTGAGCGGGCGGGCCGGCGGGGTCCTCTGCCTCCTGCGCCATCTCGGAGCGGTCGGCCCCGGCGGGGTCCTCTGTCCGTAGTGCCATCTCGGAGCGGGAGGGCCGGCGGGGTCCTCTGTCCGTAGTGCCATCTCGGAGCGGGCGGGCTGGCGGGGTCCTCTGCCCCCTGCGCCATCTCGGAGCGGGTGGCCCGGCGGGTCCTCTGTCCCCGGCACCATCCCTGAGCGGGCGGCCTGGTGGGGTCCTCTGTCCCCAGCACCATCTCACAGCGGGCGGGCAGGGCACTGTCAGGAAACACGTCCCTGCTCACCCCCCCCTCCCCCCCAGCATCGTCTCGGACAGTCGGGAGTGGAGGTACTTCAAAGACGCGGCCAAGCTGCACACGCCGGTGGAGGAGGACATGTTCCGCGTGCAGGACGGCCTCGCCCCGCAGCTCTTCCTGCGGCCCCGGGAGACGGCCCACGTCCCCTTCAAATACCAGACCTTCTCTGTGGGGCAGGTGAGGAGGCCGCCCGGCCAGGCACGCGGGGATCGCGCTGGGCCAAGGAGCGGCGGGCATTTCCGCGGTCCCTCAGTGCTGCCCGTTAGCCTTCGGGCGTCACCCGCTGCACCGGCCCTGCGCTGTGCGCCCCCTGCGGGCCTCGGGAAGGGCGGCCCGCCCCTCTGAATGCTCTAGTCTCTGTGGGCCCGGAGCTGCTCCCTTCCCTCCGTCCAGCTAACGGGCTGGACGTTTGCTCCCTGGTTAGTGCTGTTTGCCCACGTTGTGCGTGGTGATCGCGGCGCTGCAGGGAAGGCGGGCGTGCAGGTCCCAGTGGGGTGTGAGTGGCACGTGATGGGGGCGCGGGCACGTAGCTCATCTGTGTCGCTGACTTCTGAGGTCAGCTCTGCAGGATGGGACACCTCGCGTCACGGGCCCGAGGGGGACTCAGAGATGCACAGGTCCCTGCAGGCTCTTTGGAGGCCCCTTTGGGACAGGAGGTCTTAGGGACAGTGGAGACGTCAGGGCTGTGGCCCCAGGCGCAACGGGGCTGCCTGTCGGTGGGGCCTGCACGGCTCGCGGCCGCCCCCGCTTCCTCTTCGGGGCAGCAGGGCTGGTTAGTGACAGCGGCTGCCCGGACGGCCATCATGAGAGCCAAGGAGACCGTGTAGGGGGCCCCAGGCTGACAGTGGTTCCTACAGTGCCTGCCAGCCTCCGACTCCTGTGCCGTGACCCACTGCTGCCCACGGGTTTCTCACAGGCCCCCGCGGAGCTGAGATCTGAGAAGGGCACGGACCCCGGGGCGCCCCAGAAGTGTGGTGCACCGCCAACCAAGCATGCCAAGGTAGGCGGCTGGGAGGCCTCGGGGTGCAGGCCCCCCAGGGTCTCGCAGCCTGAGCCACGTGTCCTCTGAGCAGACCCGGTGAGGTGTCCACGACTTCCTTGTCACTCAGGGCCCTGGGTCCTGGCCTCGGCCCTTCCCTGCCCCTGCTGCCAGGCAGGGTGGTGGTGGAGCGGGGCCCCCAGAGGCGGACTTTCCCGTCCTGAGGGGGCGGTGGCAGCTCCGGCTGACACTGGTGCCGCCCCCGGGTGGCTGTCTGGCATGGGGGCGTCTCTCTGGCCGCTTGGAACCTTGCAGCTCTCGGCTTTCCGTGCTGCCCCACGGCCCTGGAGGTGCAGCGGTCCCGGCACGCGGCCACCACACAACGGGGGTCCGACGGGCCTGCGACCCTCGTCCACGGCGTGTTCCCGTGTCCCCTATACTCCGTGCAGGGAGGGGGCGGCGCTACTTCTGGGAGTCCTCTCGCCTCTAAGGGAAGTGTGTTTGCGCACGCAGCAGCCTGCCGTTAGAATGTTCTCAGTAAGAGCTTGGGACCCTTGTTAAGAGTTTCTGAAGCTTTTCTGGGGGAGACAAATGCCTGTTTGAAGTAGCTGGAAGGTAAAAACAAGAGCAACATGATTCTGCCCCGTCGCTGCCCAGGACAGAGGATTTCAGTGAGTCCCGGACGAGAGGCCTGTGCTCCTGTGTCCCCGCGGCGGCAGCTGGCGCCCGCGGCCCATCCCCAGTGCAGACGGCCTTGTTTTCCTTTTCCATCGAGGCGCCGCTTTGCCTTGTTTAATTGTTTTTTTTTTTTTTTTTTTTTTACTATTTTTATTTATTTTAGAGAGAGAGAGAGACAGCGTGAGCAGGGGAGGGGCAGAGAGAGAGGGAAGTACAGAATCCGAAGCGGCTCCAGGCTCTGAGCTGTCAGCACAGAGCCCGACATGGGACCCAAACCCACGAACTGTGAGATCAGGACCTGAGCCGAAGTCGGACACTTAACCGACTGAGCCCCCCAGGTGTCACTTTGTCTTGTTTAAGGAATAGCCGCTCTTTGTTCGGGGCTGTCGGTGGAATCTGAGAGGCTAATGCCTTTCCCTTTCACGACATTGGAGTCTGAAGGCAAAGCCCAGAGATCTGAGGAGTCTGCTCACGACCGCCTCAGGGTGTCCCTGACACACAGGACCCTGTGTCCCTGCTGTGTGGCCCATCCACCCTCTGGGCTCCGGCCCCCTGCCCCGTCTCTGCTGTCCACCTTGGCTTCATTGCCCACACTCATTGTCAGGGTGGAAAATGGGGAAATTCCACCTTTCTCCTTCTCTGTGCGCTTGTCTGCTCTGATTCTGCCATAAATAAGCATTTCCCACCGGCAGTGTGGGTGCCCTGAAATGTCTTTTGTTTTTTTAAATTTTATGTTTATTTTTGAGAGAGATGGAGAGACAGACAGAGTACAGTTGAGGGACGGGCAGAGCTCCAGGCTCCGAGCTGTCAGCACAGAGCTGACGCCGGGCTCGGACTCACAGCCCACGAGATCGTGACCTGCGCCCAAGTCGGACGTTTAACCCACTGAGTCCCCCAGGGTCCCTGCCCCGAAATATACTTTACGCCAGAAAGTCAGGTTACACGCTGGACTCTCCCGTTTTATCTATCAGTTCTCAAAATAACAAGTTGTGCCCGAGCCACCTCCAGAGGCGGCCGCGTTTCGGAGGCTCCTCTTGAAGGCAGGTCTGTATGGGTACACGCATGGTGGCGTCCGGCCTCAAGTCTCAGTGTCAGGTGCAGCTCTGGCCAGAGGGTCCGGGCACAGATGACGCCCGTAGACGTGCCTGTGGGAGCCGCTCTCCCAGCCGGGCGAGCACGCGTGACCCGGGGAAGGAGATCTTTCCGGTGAAGCTCCGAATAGGCCCCACCGCGTGCAGCTTCATGGGAAAACAGCGAAGGAAAGCCGGCCAGTGCCCGCGGAGACCAGAAGTGTGGCTTCTTCGGGCGGGGCGCCCGGAGCTCCCAGCGTGGACAGTGGGGCTGTCCCCGAAGGCACGTGGGCTCCCGGTGGCATCCCGCTATGATTTGTGACTTAAACGTAGTTTTACACGGAGAGCCTCCTGTGTGCACATACGTCAAACAGATTCCATGAAAAACGGCCCAAGCGGAACGTGTTCCCCGTGTGTGGAGCTTCGTCTGGAGGCCCGGGTTCTCTGTGGACATGGGGAGGTTGCCCGGGCGTCAGGTTGCCCGCCTGCCCTCGGCCAGGGGCCTGGGGAGCTCCGGGAATGGAGACACCTGTCAGTCATCCACGGCAGCGCCTCTTTTGGATGGAGAAGTTTCATAACTTTTTTAAAAAGGGAAGCTTGTATTTCCAGCCTCTCTGGTTTAGGTACAGCCTCCTTTAACCGTCTGGAATCACGTGGCCGCCCGTTAGCACCAGACCCCAGGCCGCCCGCCTGGCGCACCTGCGGTGGAGGGGGACGTGCTGACGCCGGAGCCGCACTCCTCTGTCCCTGGCAGTTGCGGCGTGGGGCTTGCCCGTGCCGGTCCCGACCCGGTGCCGGTCCTGACCCGGTGCCCGTCTGCTCCCCGTAGGTCGTGTTCCGGGGCAGCAGCGGCAAGCCCCTGGCGGTGCTCTGCCTGACGGTGGAGATGCAGCCCCACGTGGTGGACCAGGTCTTCCGCTTCTACCACCCGGAGCTCACCTTCCTGAAGAAGGCCATCCGCCTGCCCCCCTGGCCCACGCTCGCAGGCAGGTCCCAGCTGTCCCCGCGGCTCCTGTTTGTTGGGTCCCACAGACGGGCAGAGGCTTTCCCCGAGGGTGACGAGTGGCGTCACCGTGCTGTCCTGCGATGCTCGGGCTCCCACCTGTGACCCGTCCGTAAATTCTGTCACCTGCCCTTGTTTTGAAATGGCCACCTTGCTCCGAGAGGTCAGGGGGTGTCCTGGGCTGCTGACCCTCGGCCCCGAGGCCTGGGTGGGGAGCAAACTTGTGCCTCCCGCTGCCGAGTCACTTGTGTGGTTCTGCCCTGGTGCCTTCAGAGCACGAGGGCGCCTGGAGCCGTAGATCCCCCCCCAGTCCGTCTCCCTGGACTTCGGTCCCTCCCTTTGGACAAGGCCCCGAGGCCGAGGCTCACAGCGTGGGTGCCAGGGCCTGAGCAGGCGGGACGGGGTAGGGCGGCGTCGCTGTGATGGGAGAGGCGTGTTCAGAGAAGATGTTTGTTTTGATGCCCTCCCCCTCCCCCCACACACACCAGGGGCTCCCCTGGGAGGACCGGCCGAGGAGCCCCAGCTCCACGTCCGATGCAGTGACCCGAACGTCATCTGTGAGACCCGGAACGTGGTAAGTCCTGCTTGGCCGTCTCCCCGCCGCCCCCTGCCGTCCAAGCCCCTGACCTCCTGCGGCCTCTTCACTGTGAGGTGTGCATGAAGCGGTGTCTTCCGAGGGTGCTCAGGGCTGTGTGGACGTCCTTGTGGGAGCTCCGTGCGTGACTGGTCCTCTCTTCTGCGAGGAGATCAGGTCTTTGATTATCTGAATTTAAATGAGAGAAAATAGGCGTGAAGCAGAGTGAATAGAACGAGTGGTAATTAAGCCACGTATTAATTGCCATTGTGTGAAGAATAACGGGAATAATTGTATTATGACTGGCTAGGAAACTGGATAAGATCTCCTGCAGAATGTAATTACTGAACTCGATATGAAATCAAGAAGTTCACGATTTTCTTTTTTGCATTAAAGACACGGCGTGTTCTGACTAATACTGAAAATTAAACACCTGTCGGGGGGGCGGGAGCCTGGCTCCTTCCTGCTTTTGCATTGTGCGGGCTCGGGGGGCTGGGCTCGTGGCGGGTGGGTTCTCACGGTGCACCCCCTGTCCGGCAGGGCCCCGGGGAGCCGCGGGACGTCTTCCTGAAGGTGGCTAGTGGCCGAAGCCCGGAGACCAAAGACTTCTTTGTCCTTGTTTACATGTAAGTCTGAGAACCCGGACCCCGGAGGTCTGGAGGGGCGGGCGCGGGCGAGAGACGGCTTTGGCTTTGGCTTCGGCTTTGGCAGTCCGGCCTAGGCCTCCCTGAGCTCCTGATGGGGTCGTTGTTGGGCCTTTGGCCACGGGAGGTGAGACTCTAGGCTGGCAGGAGCCTCACAAAGGGCGCCCTCTGCTCAGAGGGGCACCGGCCCGGGGGGGCCCACAGAGCCCAGCACAGAGAGAGCCATGGCGGCATCCACCCCAGAGCAGGGCCGGGTCCCAAGCAGGGCGATGGGAGGTGGCAGCTGTCGTGCTTCACTGCCTGAGACGGCGACGACGTCACCTCCTTGCTCCTCCCGCTCCGTTGAAATGACCCTTTTTCTTTACCTTTTCCTCAAAGCAGGGCGATGGGAGGTGGCGGCCGTCGTGCTTCGCTGCCTGAGACGGCGACGACGTGACCTCCTTGCTCCTCCTGCTCCGTTGAAATGACCCTTTTTCTTTACCTTTTCCTCAGAAGTCTCCTGGCCCAGCCCCCTGAAGACCCTTTAAAGCTGGGCTGGGCTGGGGACTTCCAAGTAGTGCGTCCGGGACTGGGGCAGGGCTAACTGCACCCAGGGGCCCGTCTCGGGCTGTGTGGACCCGGGGCGGGAACGTGACCGTGGCCGGCTCTACCCTGTGTCCTTGGCCCCTGACCTCCCGGCCGCCTCGTCCCGGCCTCCTGGCTTCCGTCCACACCGGCACTGATCCTGGCTTCTGTCTGCACAGGGACCGCTGGCTGGCGACCCCCATCCAGATATGGCAGGTCTGCCTCCACTCCTTACAGCGCGTGGACGTCTCCTGCGTCACAGGCCAGCGGACCCGCCTGTCCCTCGTGCTTCGGGGGACACAGGCGGTTAGGAGAGTGCGAGCCTTCACCTCACACCCCCAGGAGCTGATGGTGGGTCGCTGGCTTCTCTGGTCTCTCCCCGTCCTCGCCCCACCCGGGGGGTGGACAGATGGCGCAGGACCGGCTGCAGCCAGTGTGGGTCCCGAGGACGGGCTCGGGCCCGGCCGTCCTCGTTCAGATTGTTAGATACGCCGTCCTGGGATGAGTGACCTGGAAACCCCAAAGGCCAGTGTTCAGGATTGTTGGAGGGAAAATGTGAAAAGTAACTGTGGACTGAATTTAGCCACAACCGTGCATCCGGGTAACGCGGGCGGTGCACACTCGCTGCCGCTCGCCGGAGGGGAGACAGGAGCTCGCGGGGGCTCCCTGTCGGGCAGCCCTGGTGCTCCGGGGACCGTCACACGCGGGGGCCGTGGGGGTGGCCATGCGGACTGTGACGTGCTGTGACGCCGGCGGCGAGGCGGGGTCAGGCTTCGGGTCTGGCGTTGTCCCTCGGGCCCCGGCTGACCTGGGGCAGGGCACGTGGCCCCCACCCCCCGGAACGGCCGGGTCCCTTGGGGCTCCTTCGTCGCCTGGGTCGCGGTGTCCGGGAGGCCGTGGTCTGCACGGCGCGAGGGGCCGTGTCCTGAGCCGCTTCTCTTCTGCCCTTGAAGACTGACCCCAAAGGCGTGTTTGTGCTGCCGCCTCACGGGGTGCAGGACCTGCACGTGGGCGTGCGGCCCCGGCGGCCGGGGAGCCGGTTCGTCCACCTCAACCTGGTCGACGTGGACCGCCGCCAGCTGGTGGCCTCGTGGCTCGTGTGCCTCTCCTGCCGCCCGCCTCTCATTTCTAAGGTCGACGGGCGCTGGGGGGCAGCGTGCTGGCCGTGGGGCGTGGGTGGTGTGTCACCTGACCGTCACCTGGTCCTGTGACCCGGCTTGGGCGGAAGCTGCCTTCTCCAGCTGCGGCCTGGGGGTGGTGCCGGGGCTGCCCCCGGGGCGGCGTCTGTCAGACTCCTGGACACGCGCGTTGGGCTGTGAGAGCTGAGCGGACTCGGGAACGGTGACCGTCCTCACCGCACAGGCCTTCGCGATCACGCTGGCCGCCGGGGAAGGCAAGGGCGCCAACAAGCAGATCACCTACACCAACCCCTACCCGTCCCCGCGGACCTTCCGCCTGCTCAGCGACCACCCGGACCTGCTGCAGTTCAGGGAGGACACCTTCCAGGTGCGCCGCGTGGGGGCCGCAGGGGCGTGGGGGCTGCGGGGGGGCGTGGGGGGCTGTGGGGGCCACATGGGGGCTGCAGGGGAGCATGTGGGGGCCCCTCGGGCTCTGCGGTGTGGGGGTGAGCGCCGCATCTAGGAGCAGTTCCGTCTAATGACGGTGGTCTTGAGAGTCCGGGAGGGAGCAGAGCTGTTCTCAGCTGGGGTGGGGGCGGGCACCCCTCACTGAGCTCTTCTGCCCACACCTCTGGGGCCCTGATGTCTGGGCACCGCTGTGGGGGTTCTGGTGGCCAACCTGCCCTCAGTCATCAGCCCTTTCACCCACAAGTGCCCTGCAGATTAGCCTCTTCTCTGCTGTGACTCCTTTCCGGCAGGTACAGGGCACAGGGTCCGTCAGGGCAGGGCGTTTGCTCAGTTGGGAAGCGTCCCCTGGGACGTGGGAGGAGCAGCTGTGGCCCCGGAACTCGGGGAAAGCGGTTCAGAACATCCGGTGCCTGGGCGCCCCCCACCCCCGCTCCACGCACCCTGCCCCCGGGACTGGAGCCGCTGCTGTCAGCCTGGCTCTGCGTGTGTAGAACTTGCCGGAATGGAGAGTGGCTGGGGTGGGGCGAGGATGTGACGCCCGCTCTGTGTCCAGGTCGGGGGAGGAGAGACCTACACCATCGGCCTGCGGTTTGCGGCTCGCCAGAGTGCCGGGGAGGAGGAGATTCTGATCTACATCAACGACCACGAAGACAAGAACGAGGAAGCGTTCTGCGTGAACGTCACCTACCAGTGAGGCGGTGGCCTGCGGGGCAGCGTGGGGCCCAGCTCCTGTTCACCCTCCTCCCCTTGCACCCGGCCCAGGCCTCTGGCGAGCGTGCCGGGCGCGGAGGGGGCGCCGTGCTCCCCGCGGGCTCCCACACCTGGGCCGGCCCCGGGCGTCCCCAGCGAGGTCGCGGCACCCACCGTGCGTGGCTCGTGTCTCTGCTGCGGCGGGGGAAGGCGCTGTTCACGACGTTGGTTTGCTTTTTAGCAAAATGTGTTTTATGAATCATCTTAAATGATAAAATTATGTTTTCTTACTGCATTTTGTACAAACGTGATTTGCTATGCAATGTTTTATCTTGGTATTATTTCATATTTTTTTTAAGTTATGGTGAAATACTAAACCTTCACCGTTTTTCTCTATTGACGGTTTTCTCGAGTGCTTTCTGTTGTGTTCGCCGCCATCGGGGCTCCGGCCTTCATCAGGCATAAGGCTGGGTTTGCCTCGGGGACAGCATGGCTGAGGGACGGGGGGGTGGCCTGGGCCTCTGGCCTCCTGGGGAGTCGGCGTGGACCTGGCCGGAGTGGGTGTGTGGTGCCTGAGCTCTGGGTCTGGTCCTGGCCTCCCTGTTAGAAGGACCCTGTGATGACATCGGGCCCCTGGGAAATCCAAGCTAGCCTCTCCACCTCAGGGTCCTTCCCTGCTCTGCCCCAAATGTCCCCTTTGGCATGTTGGGTCCCTTAGTCAGCTTCTAGGAATTAGGATGGGGACACACTGGGCCTTTTTTCTGTCCACCAGAATCCCCTCGGCCAGAGCTGAGTCACGTGGCTGCCCCCACGTGGTGTCATGTGGGTGGAGAGCGGGGGTGTTACTGCTGAGCGCGGGGGGTGGGGGCAGGATTTGGGGGACAGCTGCGGACTTCGCCCCAGTTGCTGGCAGAGAGGCCGAGCACTGGGCGGGCTGGGAGTGCACCGGGCGATGGAGGCACAGGATGCAGGACAGAGCATAACCGAGGGGCAGAGCATCGTTTCATAGCAAAACCTTTGCTTTCAGTTCATTCCAAACACGGGTGAGAAGGAAGCAGGGACCCCGAGCCCCGGCAGGCGGTGAGCCAGGCTGTTCCTACTCTGGGGTCACGGGAAGGCAGCAGAATGGTGGCCAGCCGTCCACGTGTGCCCACGAGACCACTGGGAGAGGAAGCCCGTGGGGGTGGGGCTCTGGGGCACCCTGCACTGGGGGGTGGGGCTCCCGCAGTTAGGAGCGAGACCCAGGGCGCGATGTGCTCACAAACAACCAAACGCTGAGGCGAGGGGCCAGCGAGGGGCCGGCAAGGGGCAGGGGAGGGGCAGGGGAGGGGTTGGGGAGGGGCAGGACAGGCGATGCCCTCGAGGACCCTGATTTAGAGCTGGGCCCTGTGGGCGGGGTTAGAGGGTGCTGGAGCCGACCTGCCACCCACGTCCTCTGCCGCCCGCCCGCGCCCTGTCCCAGAGCGCGCACCGCAGTGTGGAGGTCGGATTCTGGGGAAAGTCACCAAACGTATTTATGGTTTGTTTTTTATTTCACCGTGTGGCAGTGTACCAAAGTTCATCTCCCCTGTTTTGTTTGCATGCCCCACGCTGTGTTTTCCGGAAGGGGTCACAGGGCCGGAGCTCCGCTTGTCTGCGCCCCGTGCCAGTCCCAGCGCGCATGCCCAGATTTGGGCACCCCCCAGCCCCCACCCTGAGCCCACAGGGAGCCCTCCAGGCTCCGTGGCAGCGTCGCCTGCCGAGCCCTGTGTGGCGAGGCTGTGACAGAGGTTGGCAGGGTCTTGTCACTCACGCCCGCGGAGGGGTGGGGGGCGGAGATGGCCTTGCTCGGTCGGCCTCGCTTCCGCAGTCTTCTGTGTCTCTGCGCGGCTGCGCGGCTGTAATTAGGGTCGCGAGTCGCTGCTGCCCATGACCGGCAGGGAGATGTGTTGGCAGAGCGCTCGGGTCGTGTCCTGCTAGGTGACCTCAGGGTCGAAGGACACAATTATGAAGCCGTTATGTTCCGTTTCTCTCTGTCCCTCTCGCTGGGGAGGGGGCTCGGGGCCACCTCCTCCTCCCCTGCACGAGCTGCAGGACCAGACACGGGGTCCGCGCTGGGGGTGGGCGGCAGCGGACTGGGGCCACGGGAGAATCAGGTGAGGGAGAGGCAGGACGGGGACCCTTTCTCAGGCCCTGCTGGGCTGCAGGGTGGCAGCCGGCGGGCCCCCGTGCTACCGAAGCAGGCCAGCCCTGCGACTCCAGGACTGCACGCCTGTGGTCCCGTGGCCACGCGGGGACAAGGAGGGCGGGAGGAGGGGTGTCCGAAGGCAGAGGCACAGGTGGGTGTGTCATTGAGGGGGCCTCCCTGGGGGCGGCCGCTGCCGGTGGGTGACGGAAGCAGGCTGGCTTCTCAGGGAGCAGAGAGGGGGTGGTGCCCCTGGGGACCACACACCCTGTCAAGGGTGGGTGACTTTGGGGCCCTTTGCGGAGACCAGCTCCCAACCGCTTGTGGCTTGTGCCCCTCGGGGCCTGTGCGGTGCGGCTCCCGGCGGATTTGGGGGTTGTCTTCCCAGGGGCCGGGGGCTGAGGACTTGGGTTGCCGCACCTCCCAGCGTCACAGGCTGGGACCGGCCGAGCGAGAGCGCCCTGACTTTGCTCTCATGCCTGACGCGCTGCCGAGCCCTGGCCAGGACATCTGGCCACCGTGCTCGCTGTCCTGGTGAGAGCCGGTGAGGAGGGGCCGCCTGTTGGGGGAGGGGAGGGCATCGGGCCCTTTCACCTCCGTCTCCTCCCACTTCCAGATGCTTCCAAGAGCTGGGAAGTCACAGGAGGAATGCTCTTCCTAGGGAGACAGCCCCACCTCAAGGCCCATTTTGTCGTTGTGCAACCGTGAACCACAGGACCTTCCTGACCCCGCGTCTAGGCTGTAAGACAAGACCGAGCGGGGTCATTTGGGGCCCTTCTGTGCTGGGCGCCCAGGCAGGGGCTGTGGAAACCTGGCCATGTTGTCTCGACAGTGCTCTGTGCTCCGTGCGCCCGGCGCTGGGGGCCCGATTCCGCCCAGCCGTGGCCCTGCCGTGCGGAGGCAGGAACGGTAGCGCCAAGTGAAGACGGCGCTGCCCCTGGCGGGAGGTGGCGGGAGGCGGTGCCCCTCCTGGGCGTGGCTGGGCTGGCCTGTGCGTGGCTTGCTCACTGGTGCCCCAGGAGTGCCCAGGGCCGTTGGCAAGACGGGTGCAATCAGCCAGAACCGACTTGGGTTCACGAAGGAGGTCGGAGAGCTCCGGCACTTACCTTCACACCCTCTTTCCCTCCTTCTTTGTTTCCCCCGACTTGGACTCGTGGGCGCCCCTCTGTGCGGGGCACTGTGCAGGGCAGGGGCATGCGGTGCCACGAGACAGACGCGGCCCCGGTGATAACACACGGCACCTCCTACATGCGTCGGCAGCAACAAAGTCTGTGAAGGGGGAAAAGCAGTGAAAGGGCTTTTATTTATTTTGAGAGAGAGAAAGCGAGAGAGAGCAGAGGAGGGGCAGTGAGGGAGAAGAGAAAATCCCAAGCAGGCTCTGCGCTGTCAGCACAGAGCCCACCATGGGGCTCGATCTCACAAACCTCGAGATCATGACCCGAGCTGAAACCAAGAGGTGACCCTCATCCAACTGAGCCCCCCAGGCGCCCCGGGGTTTTCTATTTCAGAAAGGAGGTTGAGGCCTCTCTGAGGACGTGATGTCGAGTGAAACGTGGAATGAAAAGGCGTAGCCAGGAGTCGAGGGTCTGGGCCAGCTCGCAGGGGCCTTTGGGCTGCAGGGGGGAGTCTGGACTCGGTTCCTGGGGTCACCAGGCCGGTGGGGCTGTGGTGACAGACGCCTTGCCCTGGCACCAGCGCCTGCGGCCCAATCAGTGACCTGCTCTAACCCAGTGATGTGGCCCAGCGTCCCTTGAGGGCGTGTGCCATTTGCACCAACAGGCTGCGGTGGCCTCGGTGCCCGCGGGGCTGGCACGGGCACGCTGGGCTCGGCGAGCAGGGACGTGCTTGGTTCCCTGGAAAAGCAGGTTGTCAACAGACAGACGTTCTTCTCCTCTTCCCTGCCTGTGGCCTCTGGTCACCGTGGGGGGCAGAGCCCTCTCCTGCGCACAGGTAAGGATTTGGGGCCCCTCCGGGGAACGAGCCTCGGGCACAAGGCAAAGCCTGACGCCCTTCTGAGCCTCTCCCTCCTCCTTTCCTTCCTTTGTCTTTTCTCGCAGAGAGCAGAGATTTCTTCTATGACAGAATTCCAATGTCAGACAAAGATCAGCACCATGGACTTGGTCTGGCCACCTGCTCTCCTGCTGGGGCCCAGGCTCCAGGTCAGGTTCGCTGTGCAGTCCGGGCTGTGAAAGGTGTGCCTTCTCCCCTCCATGAACCCGGAGCCTCGGCCTAGACCTTGGCAAGGACGAGCACTTGGACTCTCCGTGCCGTTTGGGGTCCCGGGGCACAGCTGGCTTCCCCAACCCCGGGGGTTTGCACCAGAGAGCTGGCCCGCGGCTCCTTTCTTCCCGCACACGGAGCCCTGCCTTCTTTCAGTGGGAACCTTATCGTTTCCGTCAAGGGCATTTTGGGTATTATCCTATTTCTCCCTCCTGCCCCTCCTCCCCTCACCCCTGTGAAAGCCACTTTTAACTAAACGGAGTCACACGAAAGCCAGATTAGCTGCTCTGCGTTTCTCGTGTCTGATAATGATTTAATGCTGTGTTTGTCCCGATTTAGAAATAAATTAAGGCGCCCTTTAAATCGTGGCTCCAGGTCCTAGGAGGTTGGAGAAAACAGCCATGGTGTTTGCGTAGCAGCCTTTCCTCCTCCTCCTGCACGGAGTCCGTGGACCTGACCCCGGCAAGCACCGGCGTCGTGCTCCGGGGCGTGCGCTGACAGCTTCGCAGAGACAGGAGGAGGAGGTGACGGCCGCGCGCCTGCCTCGCGAGGGGTCGAGGGGGTCCCGGGGTCCCGGGTCTGGCGAGGCCCGAGCGCAGTGGGATCGCACTGCTCCAGCGGGGGCAGGACTGGTGGTGAGTTCTGAGGCCCTTCCCGCGCTGCCGAGGGCAGAGCCCCGCCTTCCCCGGACACCGTGGTCGTGCGGGCACATCTGGCGCTGCCATGTGGGTCCCGGCTCGGACCCCAAGGCCAGGGGTGAACTCTCCACGGGAGGCTGTTCAGAGCCTAAGGAGCCTCGCCTCCATGTCGGGGGGACAGGGGGCCCCCCGCACGCTGCTCCGGGCGGGGAGGGAGGACGTGAAGCCTGGTGCAGGCTGGAAAACGGACGGAGGGACTGTCATTCTGCCCAAGGAGGGCGACTCGGTCGCTGCGAAATTCGTGTCTACCTGGAACGGCAGCGTGTGGCCTGACTTGGGAACAGGGTCTTCCCGACGTCCCCAAGGTAGTGACAGGGATGTAATCACACTGGAGCGGGGCGGTCCCTGAGTCCAGGGGGTGTGTCCTCACAGGGGACAGATGGCGATGCACAGAGAAGATGGGGGGACGTGTGATGACAGAGGCCGAGTGGCCGAGGACACCAAGGACCGCTGGAAGGCCCCAGAACCCAGGGCGGAGCCTGGGACACCAGCTCGCTCAGAGCCTCCGGAAGGAACCAGCCTGCCCTCCGTCCCTGCCGCCGGGACTCCTGGCCCCCAGAGCGGGGAGAACGAACCTGCCTTGTGCCTGGGCCACTGAGCTCATGCTGGTCCGTTGTGGCAGCCCCGGGACGCGGACACAGCAGGAATTCTGGGGCCCACACAGCCCGGGGGTCCAGATTTCTAGTCCGTGGATGGGGGAGAGGTGGTGTAGGTCTGAGGGGGGCCCACGGGCGGGGTGCCTGGCGAGAAGCCCCAGCGGGGCTGTCCTCCCCGCAGACATGGCCTCGGCTTGCCGTCCCGAACTGATCGGTGCCTCAAGGATCCAAAGATGCATTTCTCTGCGAGAATTCAACCTTGAAACAAGCGGGCGCCAGAGCGGCACGCCCCTGCCCAGGACCCGGTTCTGACCACATTTAAGGACGAGAGAAAGTAGAGCCTCCTTTCACGCTGAAGGTCAGACCGGCAGAGAAGGGAGGCCTGGATCCGTGCTCCCTGCCCTCTCCCTCCTGGGCCCGGCCGGACGCCGCCTCCTGGCTGCTCTCCTTGCTTCCACGTGGCCCCCTGCTTACGCCCCCAGCAGACAGCGAGACCCCAGGAAACCCACACCTAGTCCCAGGCCCCCCAGTTCACCCGTCAGAGGGAGGACGGCAATGCTGTTCTAGACCCGAGTCTCTGACCTCCCTCCCACTTCCTCCACCTTGTCCCTCGGCCCTGGGCGTCCCTCTGGGGGAGCGAGGAGCGCAGATCCAGACCCTGATGTCTGCTCGGCACGCACTCCCTCCGGGGGCCTCTCTGGGCATGCTACGTCCTTTGTGAGGTGGGGTCCTCCCCCTGTGAGGTGGGGTCCTCCATCCTCTCTGTGAGGCCTCGGCTGGGGTGCTCTTCCTGGCCGGCCTCCTGGGCGCTGTACATCTGGCTGTGATGCCCTGGCTTGGTGCCCCCTTTGGGGCGTCCGTGAAGCGGGGGCATCATTGCCAGGCTGGGTCCCAGGGCAGCAGACACAGGGGACGGCGGGAAGGCCGGCCCACAGCTCCCCTCCTGGGCGCCACCGTCGGAGAGTCCCCGCGTCCTGGTAGGACTGTCACTGGTCGAGCCCACAGAACAGAAAGTGGGTACATGGCTACCTTGCCGCAGGGCCTGTGACGGTGTCCTCCTGCGTCCTGGTCCGGCGGCTCTGCTTCCGGAGCTCCCACAACACCAAAGGCCTCATTCAACCGCCGACAGGTGACAGCCTGGCGCCTTCTCTCTGGACATGCCGTCTGGGCCTCGGGACCCCCCAGGGAACCTCACTCAACAGGCCGGGAAACCGAGGCTCAGTGGCATGTCCACGTCCCAGGTCCTCCCCCTGGCGCTGGGTGACGGTAGCATGTGTGGTGCCAGCCGCCCGAAGGGATGGGCGAGGAGGGGGGGCCCGTCGAAGTCATCAGGTTCTGGCGCTCTGGCCCTCGCAGCCCGCTACCCCGCGTCCCTGCTTCAGGTGCTGCTGGTGGGGCGGCCCCCGCCCCCGTCCTGCCTCTGGGCCTCCGCCACGGGGCTCGGGATGCGGCTGGTGTGGAAGGGGGCCTGTCTCCCTCCAGCCGCCCCCTCCCCCGCTCCTCGGCTGGGCTCTCCACTGATGGTCATGCTTGGCGGTGCTTCCGAGAGGCTCTGTCCACCCTGTTGGAGGCTGGCTCTGTCCTCCGCGTGGCTGTGCTTGGCGGGTGGGTGGCTGAGAACATGTGGGAACTTGCCGTATGAACCGGATATGGGAAACTGAGGCTCAGAGATGCTCCGTCCACTCAGCCTCGGGGCCCTGCCCGCTGCCCCCACCCTGGGCAGTCCTTTCTGCAGAGCCAGGCCCCAGGGTCCCGGAGGGAGCTGACCGGCCAGTGTCTCTGTGTCCCCTGCTGGGTCCAGCCTCTGTCTCGCGCTGGCTGGCACGTTAGGTCATTTCCCAAGCTGGCCTCCTTGGCCTCCTGGAGGCTCCCCGGCTCCAGCTCGAAGCCCCTTCATTCTGTCCCGATGGCTCCAAGCTGACGTAGCTGCCGCTCTCTGTGACTTGTGGCCCAGGGTCCCCCGGGAGAGGGACACTTCCCTCTTTCTTTAGAGTTATTCCGGGTCTGTGAATCTGGTCTTGGGGAAGACGCTCACGCTGCTCCCTGCGGTCTCCATGGCCAGTGCGTAGAGCCGGCCCCTTGGAGACAGAGCAGGGACAGCCTGCCCTGCTGGGCCGCAAGGTCCCCAGTGCGGAGCAGGGAGGGGGAGGCCACCCTGGCCGCTGCGCTCAAATGTCCGCCCCTCACCCCGGCCCAGGGGACTGGCCAGCCTCTGAGCCCCAGCTTCCTGGTCAGCACGCCCCGATGAGCCCTTCGCAGACTAGAGCAGTGTCTTCGCCACTGGGCAGGTCTGTGTGCCCTCGTGCCCGTCACTCACCCGTCTGAGCCTTGACTTTCTCACCCGTAAGGCGGGACAATCGTGGTGTCCCTCCCGGGGGCTCTGAGGGTGCAGGAGCTCAGGGGAGTGTGTTTGGTGCATGTCCAGCACGAGAGGAGGAGAGGCTGGGCGGGCAGGCGGTGCCAGCAGGTGGTGGGTGCCACGCAGGGGGGTAGGCTGCGGGGGACTGGGGACCGGGGAGGTCGGTCCACTGGGCCTCCCAGGCTCCCCCACCCCCCGGGGCAGGAAGGGGAGAGGCCTTCGCGCACCCCAGCAGGCCGGAGCTTTGAGGAGCCGGGTCAGTGCCGGGTGAGCTCCCGTCCATCACCTGCAATACCCCGTTGTGAAAGGAAGTTGGGAGAACAGACAAAATCAATGAGGATTTGGAAACAGGCACTGCTGGAAACAGTTTCCTTCCAGAAGCAGCGTGGTCTGGAAGAGATCTGAAGTGTCGGCCCCGAGGGGGGCCTGGGACACACTGGAGAGAGGGGCCCACATCCTCTGGGAAGAGCTACCTCCCCGAGGGTCTCTCCCTGACCCCCTCGCGGCCCCAGGTGGGGTCTGGTCTCCAGCCAGGAGGTCGCTGCTGCAGGTGTAGACGGGACAGTAGAGAGACAGACTATCGGCCTTCGGATGCTGGGGGCGGATGTCGGGGTGCGGCACCCCCAGCGCCTGCCAGTCTCCCCTGGGCGAGTGGGCCAAAGGGCAGCAGCTGGTATTGAGGGCTCTGCCCGGAGGCTGTGTGAGTCGATTGGTTGGTTCATTCATTCATTCATTCATTCATTCATTCGCCAGCTGTGTCTCAGGAATCTCTGATGTGCTGGGTGACGTCCGTCCGTCCCGGACCCCATTCTAGTTCTGTGTCCCCGTCTGCCTGACGCTCAGGGGCCCCAGGGCTCGCCTCCGCCAGCATGCGGACCTCGGGGACTGTCAGTGCACAGCGATGAGCGGGCTGCGTTCCAGGGACACAGCTGTGCTCTGTTTCTCTTCTCTAAAATAAATAAACATTAGAAAAAATTGAAAACAAGAAGGTATCCTGGCTGGGGTCCCTCTGGCTGTGGCCCCCAGAATAAAATTCAGTGGAGAGAGTGCAGGGAAGTGGCCCTGGAGGCCTGGAGCGTCCTCTGCCTCTTCACACTGGACCCAAGGACACGTGCCCCGCCCCCATCGCCCCCTGCAGAACGCAGGGACCAGCCAGCTCGACGGGAGTGGGGGACGGGTACCTGGGGTCTCCCACAGGCGCCCACCCGGAAGGAGGCAGTGTGATCTTTGTTCTGCTCGGGCTGGCTGATGAAGCTGTCCCCCGTGGCGACCCTCTGTGCACGTCACTCCCTGCTGACCGCTTGTCATCCTCCTACTGTCCCCTCCCCATCAGGGGGAAAATCAGCTTCAGGAGACCGTGAGGCGAGTTCCCGGGTAGACGGGTTCGCCCCCTCCCTCCCCAGGATGGACGACACGGGAGTCTCTGGGCTCATCCACGCTGGGGCTGCGGCCGGGAGCTCTCCGTCCCCGGCGCCCCTGCCCCGCGCGCAGAGCCTCTGGCTGTGTCCTCCCTGGCCACCTGTGTCCACATCTCCGCAGAGGCACATCAGTGGTCCAGACCTAATAAAACGTAACGGGGTGGGCTTGACTCTGGCTCGCTGCGGAAGAGAATTTTTCTTAGTTTATTGTTATCGCTTTAACACGCGCGGGCTCGGCTCGTGGAAATTATAACCGAAGCTGCCCCCTCCGCTACCCAGCCTCCGCCTGGGGCGACCGCTGAGGACACCAGCTGGTCCTGCTCAGCTACCTGCCTCTGCGGACGCCTGCGACGAAGCGTGGTGGCCAGGCGAAGGCCACGGCGAGGCCGCTGAGGGGCTCCTGGCGGGTCATTCTCGGGGGGAGAAGTGTCACCGCCCAAACCGCCAAACTGCTAACTTGTGGATCTCGTGGGTCAATAAAAATATTTTTTTAAAAATACCAGAGAATCAGTTTAGTATTTCTAACTTATTATTTGCTAAGGAAGGGCATTGGAAAGATTCCTCCTAAACCTGGGCGATTCCGACCACCCTCATTTCACAGAAGAAGGAATATATACGTGTTCGGAATGCGGACGGACACCCTCTGGAGAAGGGTCCTGTACGCGGGGCACACGAGTCGGAATGGAGAGCTGCCCTCCGTCACCGCCATGCGCCTTCCTAGCCGCACCCCACCAGGGGCTGGAGACTCGAGTCTCTGGGCCACCGCTGCCCTCACCCCTTCCCTCACCTTGTCCTCTGGCCCTGGTGCAGACAGAGCCCCGGGGAACCTGGGGTCTGAGGTCAGGGGCAGATGAGGAGGGAGAGAGGGCTGCGGGGCTCCCGCAGGGCTTCTGCAGGGGTGGGGAGGACAGAGCTTTCCTCTGTGGTCCCGGAAGCCCATTGATTTTCTGTGTGGTTTTAGCCTGTTCTCTGCCCTCGTGCTGGAAGGTGGGGGGCCGGACTTGGCTTTCTGGGCCCCAGGCAGGCTGCAAGCCTAGCAGGAAAGCGAGACATCGAACCAGACTCGAGGAGGAACCTGGCTTCCCTGGGCCGGGCTCTCAATCGGGATCGGGATCGGGATCGGGATCGGGATCGGGATCGGGATGCGGAGGCTGGAAGCCCCTCTCACTGACAGCCTGGCTGGGCGCGTCCGTCTGAACTCACAGCAGCGACGGGCCTTATCAGTGCCGTGTCTCAGGGTCTGCTCAGCTGCCGGGGGAGGGGAGGGGGCTGAATCTCTCCTAGGTGGGGGGAGGGAGTAGGGCAGATCCTTCCAGAAAGGGGCTCAGCAGGAAGGGGCTAACCAGAGAAACGGCTCTCCTTGCTCCCAGGAGTAAGTGGACGCTTGGCTTAAAAATGTTAATAATGTGCCTGTTTTCTCCCACAGGCTTTTGTGGTTTCCTGTCTCACATTTAGGTCTTTCATCCAGTTTTGAACTTATTGCTGTGTTTGGTGTAAGAAAGCAGTGCAGGTCATTCTCCTGCACGTCGCTGTTAGTCTTCCCAGCACCTCTGGCTGAAGAGACTGTCTTTTCCCCATTGGATGCTCCTTCCTGCTTTGTTGAAGGTTAGTGGCCATATCTTTGTGGGTCCGTTTCTGGGCTCTCTACTCTGCTCCCTGAATCCGAGCGTCTGCTCTGCCAGGATCCCACTGTCTCGGTAAGACGGCCAGAGACAGGCAGCATCAAATGCTTTCACTCTTGTGTGGAATTTGAGAAACTCAACAGATGAACATCGGAAAGGGAAGGAGAAGTAAGATAAAAACAGGGAGGCAAACCATACGAGACTCTTAAATACAGAGAACAAACTGAGGGTAGCTGGAGGGGGATGGGCTAGATGGGTGGTGGGCGTTTTTTAAATGTTTGTTTTTGAGAGAGAGAGAGAGAGAGAGCGAGCGAGCACGAGTGGAGGAGGAGCAGAGGCTCCAGGCCCCAAGCCGTCAGCACAGAGCCCGACGCGGGGCTCCACCTCACGAACCGTGAGATCATGACCTGAGCTGAAGTCGGGTGCTTAACCGACTGAGCCCCCCAGGCGCCCCAGGTGAGGGGCATTGAGGAGGGCACTCGTTGGGGTGAGCACTGGCTGTTGTATGTAAGACATGAACCACTGGCTTCTACTGCTGAAGCCAAGACTCTGCTGTATGTTAACTTACTTGAATATAAATAAGAAAAGAAAAGAAAAAGTTTTTGGGAGGTACTGCTGGATGGGAGGCAGAGGGCATGCTGGAGCCGGGGTAAGGGGTTTTGGAGCTGGTGGGAGGCGTGTGTGTGTGCGTGTGCATGCACACACATATGAGCAGGATCACACGGAGGCTTGGGGGAGGAACCCCGCCCCCCCACACGTGACCCTCAGGGACTCAAAGGCCACGACCCTGTGTTTGGATCCTCCTCCCCTGGGCTCTGCTTCCCACTTCCCCCCAGGGCCTGATCCAGCCCCCTGCAAGCTGGCGGTGACAGGTCTGGCGTGCAATGGAGGCTGTACCAGTCGGGGACATCCCCGCTGGTCACAGACCTGGTCTCAGAGCTCGCTGAGGCCCTGCCACCTGTGTGATAGGGAATCTGGGCACACGGGCGCCGGCTGCCAAGGGGACAAGGGCTGGCCAGTGCCCTCAGGGACAAGGACCCCCCAGCGGCTCCCCGGAGCCCGGCCATCCCCTGGGGTTGGAGTTGGAGCCGAGCGTCCAGGACTCCGTGGTAGGGGCCCCAGGGCAGGGCCAGGCTGCCTTCCGTGTTGCGGCCCCCACCTCCTTCCCCGGGGGTTCCGTCACTGTGGACACCCTCCCGTTCTCTTCACGGAGGCTCCTGCGTTGTCTCCTGGGGACTGCCATGCTCCCGGTCAGGGGATTCCTCCCTCCCGGCGGGCCAGCTGGCCTTTGCAGCTCAGCCTGGGAGGCCACGAAGTTTCCAGGAAGACAACGGGGCAGTCTCCCTGGCCTGGTGGGGACCAGCCAGTTCCGGCAGAGGCCTTTCCTTGCCACAGACGGCCCGATGTCACCACCACGGAGCTGGCGCGCCCGCTGGCTGCTCTGGGAGCACTCTGCCCCTGTGCGTTCTGGGAGTCGTGTTCCCGGGTGGCTTGTCTGTTCCCTTCACCCCCTGGGTGATGTCTGAGTGTCTCTTCTGTGCCGGGTGCCACTCTAGGGCCTGGACAGAGGGGACACCACAGGCTAAAGATCTTGTCCCCGGGGAGCTGACATCTCGATGACTGCCATGTGCCTGCTGCCTCCACATCCCTCCTCCTCATCCCCAGCCCCATCATCGTGGGCTCGCAGCCTGAGACACAGCTTTGTGACGCCCACGCTGGGGGGGACTCAGGGCCGGGCCGCTCGGGAGAAGGTGAACAGCTACGTGTTGGCCGGAAGGAGGCGGCGATCGCTTCTAAACTTGGGGTTTTCCAAGCCGAGTTTCGGCCTGGCCTGCCTCAGGCATCCTTTGTTCCCAAAGGTTTGGTTAAAAAAATACTCAATGACACTTGTTGAAGAACAAAGTAAGGTGGGCTTTGTTCTGGGGTTCCGTGGGGTTTCGTGGTGGTGGAGGTGGGGTGGGGCTCAACTCAGAGGGCAAAACCAGCAAGTAGAGGTTTATGGCCACGGAGCAGGATGGGGCAGTGGACAGAACATGGCCAGGAGGAAACAGCAGGAGTGAGGAGATGCGGGCTGCCCTCCCCCCACGGGCTGCCTGCTGAGGGCACCCCAGGCGGTCAGACCCCCCTGCTGATGGCGGGCTATGAGGGACCCCGTCCGACACGGAGGATGGGGGGCTCTGGCTAAACTGATTCGTAACTAACATTGGACAGTGGGGAGATGAACATGGAAGGTCAAAACCAAGGTCTGGTTGAGAAGGGCTGTAGAGGTTGGTCAAAGAGAGACTCTTTGTCACGTTAACAAAATGGTTGTTGTGCAGGGGTGTTGAGACCTTCTTCCTGTCCTTTGGTACCTCGGGGCCACTGAGGCCACCCCCCTCTTCCTGGTCTGGATGTGGACTCGGAGCGCGGTCTGGGGTCACCCCTCCTCTCTGCACCAGCCCCAGCTGTCGGTGTCTGACAGGTCTGGTTGGATTACGGGCCGAGTCTGTGATTTGGGGAAGAAAAGCAATGTCATTGGCTCACTGAGACATCACATACCACTCACCACAGCCCAGGTGGGAGCCGGGGGGCATGGGGACAAAGTTGGGGTGCTTTCAGGGCTCCACTGCTCAGTGTGTGTGGGGGGGGGCGTGGAGGGGGTGGGTGAGGACGCAGAAGGAGGCCTGTGTTTGAACCGGAAGAAGCAGACGTACTGGATGAGACCTGCCTCCCCCGGGCCCGGTGTCTCCCCTCCTGTGGGTGAGTTGGGGGGGGCAGACCAGCGTGAAAGCCCTCCAACCTTGGACCCATCCTCCCTGGTGCCCCCATGGGGACGCCCCCGAGCGACACGGGCAAACACGTTTGAAACTGAATTTCTGACACTGCTATTTCGAACCCCCGCGACGTGGGTGCCACCGGAGGGAGCTGTCAGCAGGTCTGGGGACACCGAACTGGGCTTCCCTGCCGCATCAGCTTCTGGAGCAATCCGTCTGATCCTCCGACCCCAACCGGTGTCCAAGGATTCCGTCCAGTTCTGACGCTGACTACCTGGACTTCGACCCCACAATTTAAGAGGCTAGTCTCACGGACCGCCCCCTCTTCCCGAGGCCAGTCACATGGCCCAGACCACCTGTACTTCTGACCAACCGGCTCTAAGTTGGGGGTTCCCATGACCCCTTCCTGAGGTTTGATAATTTGCTTGAAGAGCTCACGACACTGAGGAAAGTGCTTTACGTGGGTTTACTGGTTTGTCCTGAAGGATACGGCTCAGGAAGGGGCACATGGAAGAGACGGACAGGGCGAGGAGGGGTGGGGAGCACGGACCCCGCCTTCCCTGCACCTGCACGTGCTCCCCACCTCGGAAGCTCTCCAGGCCTCATCGTTTAGGGTTTTTATGGAGATGCCATTATGAAGGCACGCTTGATTCGATCACCGGTTGCTGGTGATTGAACTCGGTCCCCAGCCCCCGCCTCCCAAAGGTCAGGGGGTGGGGTGGGAAGTTCCAACCCTCCAATCCCTGGGTTGGTGTCCCTGGCCACCAGCCCCCACCCGGAAGCTACTAGAGGTCCGCCACGAGTCACCTCTTGTCGGTAAACTCCTATAGAGTTGAAAGGGGCTCATCGTGAAGAACAAAGATGCTTCTATTGCTCAGGAAATTCCAAATGACACCACAGCCGGTCAAGGTGGCCGCTCTGCAGCCAGTGACTCAGGATCCCCAGCGTCACCTCAGCCGTGGACTCTCCTTGTGCCGCGTTGTGACATTTACCTCCGTGTGGGCCTGTAGGACTTCCGTTCGTGCCTGCGAAGCCCCAGGGTACCCCGAGGCAGCCTCTTCGGGAATAAGAGACCCGTCATGCGGTGTGGTCACGTTGCCTGCCAGGTGCCAGGCCCCGCTACCGCGGCTGCTGGGAGACCCCAGGATTTTGTCATCGTGGGTGGGCTTGGCCACCACTGTCACAAAATGGATCCACCCAGGGTTATTCCCTGGCAGGGCCTGTGTGGGATCAGCTGAGTCCCGACAGGCGCACGCGCCCCTGATCTTCGCTGGGCACCCCGGGGTCACCAGGAGCGACCCCAGGGAGCCTCTGAAGGCCACAGCAGGAGAAGATATGAAGATATTTCTTCTCCCTGAGCAGCAGTTGCCAATCCAACGTCCCTTGTGTCCAGCGTCCAGGAGTCAGAGCCACCTTGCAGGAGCCTTCTCTCTGCCCACGTGGGGCTTTGCCAGCTCCGGGGTGATGCCAGGAGTGTCCTTGACCCTCCGCGCCTCAATCCCTGCTGTGGACCCGGGGAAAAAGATGGCGGCTGCCTCGGATGCGGGCATCCAGGGAGGATCCTGAAGATCAAGCCGTCAGCCCAGACAATGTTCCTTCTTCTTTTTCCTGTCATTGCCCGCTGGCCAGTGACTGTCGGCCTTGCTCTCTGCTGGGCGTGCGGTGCCCAGAGATGACCCGGCTTGTTCTCCTCCGCCCCGGGACGGCCGCTCCAGCCTGAGAACCGCTGAGGGAGAGGACGGAGGTGATCGTTCAGGCTCCCCAGTACCTCTGCAGACGCGCTCGGCAAGGAAGGCCCTCGCTCCATCACGGTTCTGGTTCCCAGGCGTGGGCAAGCTGTGGGTGCTGAGCCTCTGTTCCAAGGGTGGGTCTTGGTGGAGCGGGAGGGAGGACTCCCCAGCTGGCATCTGGCGGTGGCGCTGTTGGCTCACACCAGGCACCCGGCCAGCCAGCTCTGCAGCCTCCTGGGCCGGGGCCAGCGAGGGAGGGGTGAGGGGAGGGCAGCTGGTCGGACAGCAAGTCCTCTCTCTTCCAGACAGCCCTGCAGGTTTCCTGGCCTGAGTCCACCACTGAGTTTTGTTGAGGTCTCTGGCCTTCCTCCGTGACAGAGAGGACGGTGGCTGGACAGTGGACAGGGGAGCCTGGGGACCAGGACGGGCAGGGATGGGGCAGCTGGGCAGCCTTTGCTAGGGAGCCCGCGTCTCCGGCCTTGTCCATCCCCCAGCCTCCTGGTTTTTCTGCAGCTTGCGTTCGTCCTTCTGCTGGCCTCCTGGCACCCGGGGACAGCTTAAGGCCTCTCCGTAGCTGGAAAGGGGGTCTGCAGCCAGCAGCTAATGGGTGGGGAGGGCAGCCCACCACGTCAGCAGCTGTAGGCCCAGCCCAGTTCTGAGTGGTCTGACATCCACCCCCTATTCCTGCGACAGTACCTGTGGCTGTCAGAAAGGCTCTGTTGGACTCTTCTGCCTCCTGCCAGGATCTTTCTGGAGCCCTAGAGGACCCCTCGGTCTTCCCCAGAAGCAAGACTGGGTACTCTGCTGGCTTCACGCCTGACATCCTTCTGGCTTCTGTGACTCAATGGGAAATCAGCAAATATAAATGGAGGCCCTCCCATGACCCAGTACCATGTTGGCACTCAGCTCTTTGTGGAGAGGCGGGGTGATTAACTCCTCACTAGGGGCCGGGATGTGGGGCTTGGGGCTGATCACTGATGCAGGCTAGTAACCTTGGACCAGTGGATTTTCTTCCCAGGCTTTGGTCTGGTCATCTGGGAGATGAGAGAGTTGAAGAAGATCCAGTTCCTTTCTGCCCTGGGTCTCTGTTCCCCTTGTCAAGTTCCCTAATCTTACCAGTTACCTGGGCCTCCTGCCCAACATTTCCCCTAACTTCTGCTGGTCATCTTGGCCTAAGAGCCTGTCCCTGTCTTGGGACCTTGTCTTTCCCCTGCTTCATTAACACCCTTACCACCACCATCGCCATCAGCTCCGTTATCATCATCACTATCAGGCAGGTTCTGCCCCAGGCCACCAAGTTTGCATCACCATCATCATCGCCATTATCATCACCACCACCACCACCATTATCATCATCTCCATCACCACCACTATCATTATCCCCACCATCATCATCACTATCACCACCACCACCATCAGGATCATCACTGTCAGGCAGGTTCTGCCCCAGGCCGTCAAGTTTGCATCACCGTCACCATCATCACCATCTCTACCACCATCACCACCATCACCATCATCACCATCACCACCATCACCATCATCATCATCACCATCAACACCACCATCAGGATCATCACTGTCAGGCAGGTTCTGCCCCAGGCCGTCAAGTTTGCATCACCGTCACCACATTATTAGCAGCGGTTGCACCATCGCCATCTTTATTGCAGCCTCTGGGCTCGTTGGTGATTAATGAATGACTCAGTCTCTGGAATCAGAAGTTTTGGCTTCATTTCTGGCTCTGCCATTTGCAAACTTGGTGGCTCTGAGCTTAACCTGCCTCTCTTTATTCTACCCTCTTGTAAATGGGGCTGATGCCAGGGATCAGAGGAGGTGGAACATGTCAGTTATTAAAATGATCCCCAACAACCTTGAGAGGACACAAGTGACTGGTGGAGGTTGAGGCACCTGCTGTACCTACAGCCATAGATACTGGGCCTGTGGTCGGAAGTCGGAACCACCGTCTCCAAAGCCGTGCTTGTCACTGTGGGGCTTTTTGCACTCCTCTTGGGGACTGCTGCTCTGGTGCCACAGACAGACATCCCTACATCTTTGCCACGAGCCTGTCTTGAAACCGCAGAGGCGCTCTGATGGGAGAGAGGGCCGTCGACTTTTCCTGGATGTGCTGGGCTGAGTGGACGGGGTGTGGATGGTGTGCTCTGGGGCAGGGAAGGGGCTGGCGGGAGAGCCGGGCACGCCGGAGACTGACGTTTCCTCATCCCTCTTCACCCTGTTCTCATCCCCCTACTGGAGACGGGACAGGGCAGGAGAGAATGTACTCTCCCATTTCTGGCCACTGTCACTTTTCCTGTTGGTTCCATTTCTGAAGGAAGCAGAGGGGTCGTTGGTAGCCACAGACCCCTGGAACCCAAGGTTTGGAGACCCTTTTGGGGTGTCAGGGCCTTTCTGAGACTGATAAAGCAATGGTAGCCAGCCCCTGAGTCGGCCTTCTCTGGTTTCCACGCCCCTGTGCGGTCCCCTCTCACACCACACAGAGCTTACCCCTGTAGACTGTAATGTAACACACTGCGGAAGCGATAGAGCGACTTTTCGAGGCTGGGTCACAGGAGTCATCTGGCTTCTGCTTTGCTCTCTCTCGGATCGCTCTGGGAAAAGCCAGCCGCCATGCTGTGAGGACACTCATGCAGTCCTGTACTCAAGTTGGTCCAGATGGTATAAGACCAGGTCCCCTGCCAGAGGCCAATGAGAATGGAGACCTCCCGCTAACAGCCGTACGAGTGAGCCAGCCTGGCCGGTCCCAGGCCAGCCCCAGGCCAGCCTTCAGATGCTGCCGCCCCGGCCGACAGCCACACTGCAGCCTTGAGACCGATTCGGAGCGTCGGTCGTAGGGACTAGACACCCCCTCCCTGCTTCATGACCCTGTCCTGGGAGTGAAGATGGCTCCCCGGCCTGGTCAGCCGGAGTTTTCCTTCGGCCTCGGGCTCCCCCAGAGTCACTGGATGCATGACAGCCCTCCCCCCCACCTTGACTCAGGGAGCTTCAACCCCAGCACTTTTGCTAGAATTGTTTGCAAAGAGAAAATCTCTTTATTCTGACCGTGAACCTGGCTGGACGTAGGCTTACGTCGCCAGGGACTAGCTTCAGGAGTGGGTCTGCCTGGGAGTGATTCCGGGGGGAGGGCAGAGGCGAGCACTACGGAGGGAAACTGAGTTCTGATGACGTCAGCCCAGGGCAGGGCGTCCTGGAAATGTCAGCCACACGAGCCCAAAATGTCCCCGAGTTCAAGTTGTGTTTCTATCCCACTGAGAGGGTCTTTAATTCAGCCAGGGGCCCTCATCTGAAGAAAATCCCTGCCATTTGGAGGAAAAGCCTCCAGGCATTGAGGAAACTATCCTTCGTGTTTCGAAAGAAGTCGGAATAGTTTCTGTCAGGGCCCATGACACTGGTGTTTCCTCCCTCCGTGCTCTGGGGCGTGGGCTCCTGCCCAGCCCTGGCCCTTCTCTGGGCGGGGCTTCAGAGGACAGTGGGCGGGGACCGAGGGCGGGTGAGGCCTAAGTCAGGGAGGAGGATCACGTGGCGCCCGTGGTGGCGCTGGGAGGTGGGAGATG
>PISW01012442.1:0-32668 GCA_004023785.1 Mungos mungo | reverse complement strand
GAGGATTATATTAGCTGTGGGTTTTTCATAGACTGCTCTTATAATGTTTAGGTAAGTTCCTTCTATTCCGACTTTCTCAAGGGTTTTTATTAAGAAAGGGTGCTGTATTTTGTCAAATGCTTTTTCTGCATCTATCGACAGGATCATATGGTTTTTATCCTTTCTTTTGTTGATGTGATGGATCACATTGATGGATTTGAGGATATTGAACCAACCCTGTAGCCCAGGAATGAATCCCACTTGATCATGATGGATAATTCTTTTTATATGCTGTAGAATTCGATTTGCTAGTATCTTGCTGAGTATTTTGCATCTGTATTCATTAAGGATATTGGTCTGTAGTTCTCTTTTTTGTCTGGGTCCCTGTGGGTTTGGGTATCAAGGTTATGCTGGCTTCGTAGAATGAGTTTGTTCCCTGTGCTTAGGACTAAGAAATCCACATAGATCAATCCAATATTGCTCAAATATTTCCATCTTAGTGAGGTGTCCTCGGACCACCCTATAAAAAATTTACATTCGCCTACTCTCCCACTCATAGCTGGAATTTCTTCTCCCCCTATTTGTTCTATTTTCTTTAGCTCCTGTTACCATTAACAAGCTATATATTTTATTTATCTTATTAGTTACTTCTCTTATCTGCTAGAATATATGTTTCCCGAGGTTAAGTATTTTCATCTGTTTTCTTCACTGTTGAATTCCCAACCCCTAGAACATAGTAGCTACTCAAAAAATATTGCTGATAGAATAGTAGTGAGATTTAAGTCTACTCAAAATTGAAAGAAGGCATAAAGAAGAGCTTTAGGCTGTAAGTGGAAAAATTTAGGCTCTAGGTGGAAAGATATTAGGTCTCCATTAAATTCAAGTGACAGAGATAGGACTCAATATGGCCTTAGCAAAATAGATAATGTACTGGTTTGTAACTGAAAGGTGTATAGTTTCATGCTTTAAGCATGACTACGTCTAGTTGCTGAAATGATATTGCAAGATACCTTTGTCTCTGAGTTCTATTTTCTCCTGTGTGAGTTTCACTCTCAACCAGCCTTTTCCCACCAGGTAGTAAAGAAGGACCCAGAAGTTCCAGTTCTGTGTGATTTTCACTCCATGAGAAGAAACTTTCTTCCCTAGTAGTTCCAGGAAAAATCCCAGTGCTATGCTTGTTGGCCAGGCCTGAGTCAGAGTCATTTCTGAACAAACTCACTGTGGTCAAGGAGATAGAGAGCACTGATGACTCAGGTCTTGGTCATGTGACCACCTTTGGAATTGGGGTATGGGCTCCCTCCTATAAAATCATAAGCAAGGGCTCCTCAAAGGAAAATCAATGTGCAATCTCTTGAAGAAAGAAGAAATGCAAGGTAGATAAAAGCGCATGTCTACTTACGTAAGCATCATCTGGAGTGCAGGAGAGGGCAAGCAAGAGTGCACCAAGAGAATGCTTGGGGCCAGGAAGATTGTGAGACATTCCAAGAAAAAAAATAAGTCTATTCAGTTGGAAAGAGCAAGGAAAGTGTTTGAAAAATTAGGAGGTAACCAGAGGCTTAATCTTGCAAAGACTTTTAAACCAAGTCTAGAAATGTCTATGTAATACTGAATGCAAAGGGAAGCCCTTGAAACACTCCGATCAGGAGATTTAAATGTTAACTTGTTTTAAAGACATCCCATTAACTACCCTACTTAGAATGGATCAGACAGAAATAAGACTGGAGCCAGCCACCTATGAGATGTGACCACTGTCCATAGGAGGGAGATGATGGAGATCTTTGAAGGTGCCGATGGGGACGGAGAAAGTAACAATCTTTGAGAGACAATGTGGAGATACAATTCAAACACTCTCTAAATTGATTGGGATTTATCAATAGTGTTCAAAGCCTATCCTGACATCACTCAGCTGTCTGCCACTTCTCCGCTCTTCCTCCACGGTTATAAGAAGAGAAGTCCTAGTCGGAAGGCAATGATCCTATCTCCTTCCCTTCCTCTCTCCCTTGCTAACCTCACTCCAGGGCATATCCAGACACGCTTTCCCAGCAGTGAGTGCCTGCTGTGAAATCACATGTGCATGAGCTTTATAAACCTGTGTGGACAGGAAAGAAAAGGGAAGAGAGCTCATGCTAGCGCCACCTGGGGCAAGCATGTTGCCCTAGAGTCAAACAGCCAAGTTTTATTCCTGCCTTTGCCACTTATTAGCTGTGTGCCCTTGAGCAAGTTACTTAACCTCTCTGAACCTCGGCCTCCTCATGTGGAAAATGAATATAGGACATTAGCTCAGAGAGCAGTTATGAGATTTAAATGATGTTGTGCATCTGAAGGCCAAAAATAGCTCCTGGTACACAAAGTGAACTTGACTTGAGATGGGTTCCATTTTCCTCCTTCTTCCTTGGGTGCCTAAGGACCTATTTGCACCCATTTCCCTTTTTGACAGCCATCCTTCATCATGCCCCAGTTTTGTGATGTAATTTTGATAAATGACATGCATATACTTTAGAATCATCTAATTCATTGTGTACAGCTTCAATAACAATTACTAAGTGTCCCTAACCTCCTGGCAGGACACTGCAGCTGTTGGATTGCCTCAGGGTATTGATTAGGTTCTATTTGACAATGAATTCATATGTTTGGGGAAGTAAGCAGGAAATGGCACTTGGAAAATAGAAGTTAATATGCCTCCTTAATCGTTTGGAGCATTGGTTAGACTCCTGAACATTAAAAAATTACTTTCATTCCCCCAGAAACAGCAGGTCCCCACTACCCATTTATACTCATACACAGTACCTCCCCAGTGTCATCCCCACTACAGCTGGTAATTACAAACTGCAGGGGAAATGAGAAAAAAATAACTCAAAACCCTTGGGTATGAGTATAACCCAAGACTTGCTTCCAACCAAGGGAATATAGCAAAAGTGATGCATGTTTACACACAACTGTTTCTGTGATTGTGTGGCACTAGATTAGTACCAATCTTGGTGGAATCTCTTACTTTCCCACTGGTTTTGAGCAAGCAAACAGCCATTTTAGGGCATGGCATGTGTCAAGGGACTACAGACAGGCTTCAGGAGCTGAGGGCAGCCTTTACCAAGAGCCATCAAGAAACAGAAACCCCAAGTCTCATAGCTCAAAACACTGAAATCTACCAAGAGCTGTACTAGTTTGGAAATGAATCCTTTCTCCATCAAGCATCCAAATGAGAACCCAGTCCCACCATTACCTTCATTACAATCTCCCAAAAGACCCACGTGAGCTATGTCCAGACTCCTCACACACAGAAACTGTGAGATCATAGATGTGAGTTTTTTAAACCACACATTTAATAGGTATACTGTTACACAGCTGTAGAAAACTGCTATACAGGGTAAGTGCTAAATGAATGGATTAAAACTTAGGGAATGAAAACTTGGGAAAATTTCTAATCAGAAAAGGGGCAGACCAAGACCACTTGATTGAACACACAAATATTTATTCTAAACCCTATTTATGCAGAAGACTAGCTAATTATGCTGAGCGCTGGTGGGGATGGTTCATTAGTCAGGGTAGGCCAACTGCTATAACAAAAACTTCAAGACATTAACGCGGTTTATAACATAATAATGGCTTATCTCTTCCTCATATCAGAATCCAGCGTAGGCTGTCAAGGGGTAGGAAGAGAGTTAACCTCTGTCCGCTCCATGCAGTCATTCAGAGACCCAGGCCCCTGCATCTTGTGGCTTCTTCATCCCTTAGGCCTCAATGTCTTCCCCTGGGTCCTCCCAGCTGGCAGACAAGAAAAAAGAGAGAGCACATGAAGAAGCCCAGGGTGTGTTTTTTGTAAGGGGCAAGCTTAGGAAGTGGACAAGTCACTTCTGTCCTCATTCTTTGGCCGCAACTCAGTCACATGGTTTTGCCAGACTGCAAGGGATGCTGGGAAATGTCATCCAGCTCCTGCCCACAAGGAAAATGGAAGGCTCTGGTGAACCCATACTAGTCCCTGCTCCAGAGGGGAACAGTGAAGATACCAGAATACCTAATCACAGCTTTGTCCCCAAGTGTTCATAATATACTGAAAACAGGCAAGCGGCACTAATTATAACACACAGTCCAATAGGAAATATTCTTGAGAGATAGAGTGACTGAGACAGAGACAGTGACTGAGAGAAACAGAGGCAACTTGATGTAATAGGGACTCAGCTCTGCCTTTTGTTGACTTTTGATCCAGATCTATTTACTTACTTTCTCTAAGCTTCTGTGTCCTTGCTTGCAAATTTGAGAAAATACCTTAGCTTCTCTGTCCCTTCACCTACTAAATGGAAGTGATAATGCTCCCTTCAAAAGTCTGCTGTGGAGATGAGATAATCCACATAAATAAAACTCTTAGCGGAGTATCTGACACACAGCAAAAGATTCTATAATAGCTGTTATTGTAAATTATCATCATCATTATCATGATTATTATACCTTGCTGGGCCCCCAAAGGACTTGGAACTGTTTCAGAAAGTATAACAAGTTTTTCTTTGTGCAGCTGATAATTGTTTTATTGCCCACGAGCTTTGGAAGCTCAGAATAAGAAAGGATTGATGCTGACCCTTGGAGATTAGAATGGACTTCCTGGAGGAGGTGGCATTTCATGCAAGCTTGGAAGGATCAGAGCTATCTTCATGCCCCGGGATGTTGCCTGACAGGCAGAGCAGCCATCTTCTGCATCCCAGAGACACACAGACTGAGAGATAAAGGGTAAAAATCCACAAAATTCAGGGCCAGCTAAGCATTGACAGTGTGCATATGCATCAGTTCCTGATTAGAGGCACAGACCCTCCCCCCTCCATCTTGGATGATTTAAACAGGTTTTTTAAAAGGAGCGCCAGGTGATGTAGCAGGTAATAAACTTATGGAATTCATTTCCCCAGGGGCTGCTAAGGTGCAAATCTTAAATTATTTCCCCAAAAGCTTAGTTAAATTCATGCATGATTGATTCCTAATGGATTTATCCAATCCTGTTAGGAAGCACCTTCTTAAGTTTGAAGTCTTAGAAAATAGGTGTACCCTTCCTATGATACTTGGCTCTGCATCTCTGTCACAGACAAAATATTAGGCTGCATATATCCCTGGGTTGGCTTGCTGTGACAATTCAATTAGAGGATCCTGCAAGGAGCTGTCCAAAATAGCACTTTGGACCAGGAAGGGCCAGTACCGGGCACCTGTGCGGTCACTCCCTGAATAGGTTCAAGGCAGGCATCGCCAATCCATCGCAGCACCATCGCTTGCTGAGCCGCATCACAGCTCCAGACCCTTTCCTAGCACAGCCCCTGGCGGAGCCCACCCTTTTAAGTAAGATGAAAACAAGACCCAGGGAGTACAAGAAATCAGTCCAAGACGCTAGTCCCTCAGTTATCCCTTTAAGATCACTAGCCCGGCCATGGTGTACTGGGTTCCTGTCAAATCCAGGGGCCAGTCTAGCGTCCATGCCCCTAGGCCATGTGATGGATAGAAGGCAATCCCGCAGCCCCTTCCTGCCTTCCTTATTCATAAACCTGCTATTTGCTTTATGTAACGGAAGTCAGGGCTTAGGAGATAATAGTATACGAGACGCAGGAAGAGGAAGAAGAAAAGGAGACATGCAGGAAAGAGGAGGGAGGGAGGAGAGAATCTTTCATGTATGCATTCCATCTTTTGACGTTTGACATTTTACGAACACCTTTACACCCACTGTTATTTAACTCTCCTATCCCCCAGCTTCATAAAGAATAAAATACTGAAGCTCAAGGAGGAAAGGGCTGCCTAAGATTACACAGCTCCCAAGGGATGGAGCTAAGACTCAGACTGGGCCTCCTGTACTAACCAAGCTCATGTTCCACTCTCACAGACTGGGATTTGTTTGGGAGCAAATCTCTTTCTTTCTAGAGCTCAGACGCCCCAGTCTTCCACGTGGATCGAGAGAGCGAATCAGCCAGACGAGGCTCGGCCTCCCGATAGCGTAGTATACCCTTGGCTCATGCCGCCCCATCCCTGCTCTCCTGCTGTCCAGAGAATGAAGATGTATTTGCTGATGCACTAGCAGAGAATGTCATCCTGTGGCAGCTGAGGGTAGCACTCGGGGACCAGATGTCCACCGTCTCCCAGGCCAGATCCCTGTCCCTCTCTAACGATGATGTTGGTGCCACTAGAAATAACCTAATTTACCAACTGCCTATTATTGATTCATCCAACAAATATTTATTGAGTGTTTACCATGTGGTGGGCACTGGGCCAGGCCCTGGGGATGCCGCAGTGACAAGCCAGATCATGGAGTTTATATTGCAGGGGTAGGGAGAGGGGAGGATAAGGGATGATCATGTTTATAAATAAATGCAGAAAATAATTTCAGAAATAGCAAATATGATAGTCAGGGTCATCTGATAGATAGTAACTGGGGAATTAAACAGAGCTGGTCTACTTTAGAAAGGCTTTCCTGAGGAGTTGACTTTGAAGCCAAGGCCTGAAGGAGAAAGGGAAGTCACCCGTGTAAAAAAGGAGAAGAGCATCCCATGCATATGGAATGTCAAGTCAAAGGCTCTGAAGCAGGAAAGCCTACATTCACGGATTAGAAAGCTGGCAGAAATCTAGCACAAGAGTTATTATCCCATTTGAAGGATGAGCAAAATGAGGCCTGGAGAGTTAGAGCAGCTTACCAAAGATGTCACAGGAATGTTTGAGTGGCACAGATTAAATGGGCCCTGAAAGGATCATGATGTTGTCAGAGAACAGCCTCTCTGCAACTCAATATTTACCCCTTCCCCCTGCGCGGTGCCCTATCAAGTCCTGTTCCTCCCAGAGCAACATCATGACCCACTCCAGGGCACCCGCCTGCAGTATCACCAGCTGGAGGTGGCAATCTGGGCGGAGGCAGGCCCCGAGAGAGGAGAGGACTTCCTCTCTGCCTGCAAACTTCCTTCTCCAGCCGGGAGCACAGCCGAGGAGGAAATAATACAGTGAACGACATGATCAACGAGGCAGGTGGCTGGTTTGTTTTTCCAGAAGCATCAGCTCATCTCAGGAGCTGGGCTAGGACTCCAGTTTGTGATGTCTTTGGGGGGAAAGTCCTCTGTGTTCTCTTCATTGTAATTCAGCAAATTACTCCCTGAACGATTGTTTTGTCCCTCGCTCTAGGTTCATCTCTAACCTCCAGAGCAGTGCCTACACCCAGTATTGGTAGAATGAGTGAACAGTTTACACGCAGTAAGAGAGAGATGCAAACAGATATAAGCTCATTCGGTCACTCACTCATTCATCTACTTGCTATTTATCAATCAATACCACTTGCCTTGTGCATGTCTAACACTCTGCTAAGCATGAGGTGGAAAGGAATGAAAGATGGAAAAGATGTGTGTGTTTGCTAATTCCCTCACTCACCTCTGTTGGGCTCCTGGATTAACATTTCACAGTATTTTAAATCTACATGAATTTTACAAAGCCTTTGGAGCCGATTCTGAGTTCAGATCAGGCCTGACCATCTGTATAACCTTGGGCTAGGTACTAACCTCTCTTTCTCCATCATAAAAATGGGAATAATAATGCATTCTTTCCTGTGTTGTGTGGTAAGGTGGGGAGGAGCCTGAGCAGAGATCAGTAGTAGCTAGTCTCATTATTATGATGTCTGTTATTTCTGTTTCTGCTGTCAATGCCTTGAAGTAGGTGTTTCATCCCCATTTTACAGACTTGAAAGTTATGGAAAGTCACGTGGTGAAATATCTTAAGGAATAAGAGCTGACCTTGAGCATTTGCCATCCATGACAATGATCCTCCCAAATTCATGCCTTTTGATTCCAATTAAAGCATGTGGGAGGCCTATTGGATCTAAAGGGAAAATTTTCCCATTTGATGTTCACTTCATAGTTGGGGTCATTGAAGCCACAGAGGTTAAGAGAATTGCCCACAGTCAACAGTTTTGATGGATCTGGGATTTGAACCCAGTTTTCCTGGATGTTGGGGCTCTCACGGTATGTCAGACAAGGTGCTCAATTCCAAAGACGTGAAATTAAACATGGCCCAGGCTCAGTCCTTGAGGACCCTCAACCTAAGGAGGTGTGGATGATTGGAAAGGAGATATGTCTCCTGAGAAGAAAGACTCCTGAAAATCGACTCTGTCTTCACAAACAGATGCAGGACTGTCCTTTGAAAAGGGGAGGCAGCATAACAAACAGCTCAGCACACAGGCCCTGGAATCAGGCAAACCCGGGTTCAGGCCCACCTCTGCCACTCTCAAGCCTCTTGACCTTGAGAAAGTCATTTACTATCTCCAGCCTCTGTTCCTCATCTCTAAAATGGACATGACAACACTTACCTCCACAGGCTGCTTACAGCCAATCGGAAGTGGGCTCCACCCCTAGGGTATCGCTCCTTCCCAGAAGATGTAAGTCAAAGGATGGCTGAAACATACTTTCCGTGAGGGCAATGACTGCATGGATCTTGTTTATTGCAGTGCTCCCTGTGGCCAGCACATAGCACAGTCACCACATGGACAGAGATGTGGGTCTGGGAAGGAATCCTAGGCAAAGGGGACAGCAGGAGCCTGTGGGCTATACTATAGACCTGCCCCTTCCCACTGGGTTCCTTACCTGGAGTTGTGTGTCAAACCTACTCACCCCTGCATTTCTTACCGGGGGACTGAGGCAGACACCTCGAATTGTCAACCCAAAGGCTATTTGAAACCAATTTATTCTTGTCTTCCTCTGTTACAGAGGTTAAAGAGCCAAAACAACCTCTGTGCCACCTGCCTGGAGAGCCATATACACAGCTGGGGCCAGTGAGAGGTAGCCGAGAGAAGTCGTGTGTGCACGTGTGCATGTGTGTGCATATCTTGAGTGCACATGTGTGCACACGCATGGGTGTGTGCATGCGTTGCCCTTTCCTTCTGTTTCTCTTCACCCCATCCCCTTGTAAGCTGCTAAAAGACTCCAAGGAATAGAGTAGTCACTGCGCAACTTCGAGGTGACAAGAATGAAGGTGTGTGTCTGTCTGGGAAAGAAGGTGGAGCGTTTATTCTATTTGACAAACAATCCTTTATTTGTCTAAGTCACTAGGGAGGGTTTCTATTATTTGCAGCCAAAAGCAATCCTAGTACATATAGGAATTTGCTAGCCATGCTATCTGGATAGATGTTTGTTGACTCCCCCCACTCCCCCACCTCTTCTTCTTCTCCTTAGGCCAACCTTCTAGACATTTCTAACTGGAGTCATCAAGATGCTCCCTTGTCTGCCCTTACAAGAGTTAGCCTTCCCTTCCAAACTATGATCCTGGCCTCAGGACCAAGATATTTCCTTCTGCTTAGGGCACTTCCTCATCGGGGTGAGATCAGGGTAGAAATGACTTACAGTCAATGTGACCTCAACTGTGTGATTTTATCTAATGCTGCTTCAGATCCCCAGCTTCCTGGCTGCTCTGTCGGCCATGTTGAAAACATCACAAGTCTTGGACTATCAGGCTCTGAAGGGGCCTTTCTGGGAGTCGTGCTGAGGTGAGAGCAAATCTCAGTATGTTTATCCTTATGCGTTTTCTTTTCTGCATTGCCTTGAGGATAATTAGGATTATGATGGCCTTTTTACTGTAATCTTTTCTACTTCCTCAATGAGCTCTTTAGCACCAAAGGGATGGACCCAGGGGAAGCCGGACATGGAGTTTATACCATACCAATAGACAGAGGACAGAAAGAAACAGAGAAAGAGAACAGAGAAGGCCAGACCACCCTGTCACAGGGAGACCAGGAAACAGTTACAAAGACATGAACATGAGCAAAATCAAGTACCTGGTGTCTTTTTGGAGGAGGTCTGGGCATTATCTAGTAAACCTCGAGGGATTGTCTGCTCCTACCAGGATGAACGCCTTTGGCAAATTTCAATCAACTAGGCTATTTTACAGCTCTATCAAGGCAAAAGTTGTAGAAAACTCAGAGTAATGCAAATGACTCTTGTCCACAGCAGTGAAAATGAATTTTGTCTGGTAGAGACATAATTGATTTCTACTTGGTAGGGAAATAATAACCCCAGACCTTATGCGTTATTGCCCAATAGCAGTGATGCTCAGTATCATTTGGGTACATCTTGGGGATTGCCCAAGAAGCTTTCTGGGAGTCTTTTAGGTCAAAACTATCTTCATAATAATAGCAAGACATTATTTGCTTATTTTTCATCTCATTTCCTTGCAAGCATATAGCCAAGTTTCTTGCTATAATGATGTTACTATCGTTGCTCTGATGGCTAATGGAATATGTACTTGTATACTCTTGTGTTTTAGATTTTTCTCAGTTTTAATTTATAATATGGCAAATATTGGTAGATTTAACCCACATAAGCAAATCTTTCTGAGGTCCTCAATCATTTTTAAGAGTGTAAAGGGGTCCTGAGAGGCACCTGACTGGCTCAGTGAGTGGAGCATGTGACTCTTGATATTCGAACTCTATGTGTGGTGTTGAGTTACTTAACATATATTGTTTTTAAAAAGTGTAAAGTGGGAGTGCCTGGGTGGCTTGGTCAGCTAAGCATCCAACTCTTGATTTCAGCTCAGGTCAGAATCTCATGGTTCCTGAGATTAAGCCCTGTGTCTAATTCCATGCCAGTGGTGCAGAACCTGCTTGGGATTGTCTCTCTCTCTCTCTTCTCTTCTGTCTCTCTCTCTCTCTCTCTCTCTCTCTCTCTCTCTCTCTCTCAAAATAAATAAACAAACATTTTTTAAAAAGACTGTAAAGGGATACAGAGACCAAAAAGTTGGATAACTGCTGCCCTGTAATATATTAACTGATTTTGTATCTATTAGCCCATTTATTTCCACATCCTTGATTGGTATGCATGTATGTGTGCACGTGTTTGCAACTGGTTTTAATATCTTACTGGTCCCTTTATTAATCAATTAGTTAAATAAATTCTTCATTCATTTTATATCTGTACAGGGGTCATGTCTTTAACTTTAAAAAATTATACTTTAACACTGGTCTTGGAGTAGAAGAGAGTGAGGTGAGGTGGCCAAGGAGAAGGTGGAGGGTCCCAGACCATGTTTAGGACACCCAGGCGGCTCAGAGATGGGCACTGTGCTCTCCCTGTGCCCAGCAGCACAGAGCTGTGTGGAAGCCAAGTCAACACCCAAGACTATCACCCCATCATTCAAGCCAGGGCCATATGTGAACCCTGCACAGAGATTGCAGTCACCCATGGACTGTCCAGCAACAAGACTCCAGCCCATGTCCTGAGACTGGCTAAGCCCATCCAGAGTTTCCTGCATGGAAATCCCTCTTTTCAATGGCCCTGTGTTTTCGTAAGCTCCTCCAAAACAAAAGTTGGGGCTCTAGACACCAGAAGCATGGTGGTGGTGTAGAAGGGAAAATCCTATTCCCTGATCCTACTCCTACCCCTGGAACTAAAGTAGGACTGAGCAATGTCACACTATCCACCTTCCTGGCTAAACCCCCAGAGAAGCCATGACATGCCCAAGGCGACACTCGTTGTCAGAGGACACAGGAATGGAAGGCGGGGACCCTCTCCGTGTCAGGGCTCTTGCTCCCACTCTCCACTGCCTTGTTACACTGCCGAATCTACTCAGCTCTCCTGGGAATAAATACATTTGTAAAGGCCTTCAGGGCTCCCAAGAGGAGAATGGATGTGGAGTTTGTCCCAGGCTGGCCTCTTGTCCTGAGCTTGGGATTCTTCCTCACCTGATTGCGGAAATAATGGGAGGAATAAACAACCCAAGCCAGTCGCAGAGCCCACAGTGGGAGCCAAATGAATACTTGCTGACTCAGAACGCTTTTCTCTTTCAATCAGTCCCTGCTTATTGCTCTCCAACAGGAATGGGATCCTGGTGCTTGCCGGTGGCTGAGCAAGGTGGTATTGGAGTGAAGGAGAGAAAGAAGGGGGTCCCTAGTCAGATGGAGGTGGTGGTGCAGGGAGCTGTTTAAGGTCATCTCCTAAAGGCTGCCAGCACATGTGCACGTAAGATCCCCATTCACAGCAGATATGACATTACAAATATGTGAATATTTCCACGATCCCCTCCTTCTGGATGCTCAGAAGAGAAGATTCTTCCCTGAAACATCAGCCTAGCTCTCTCCTTTACTGGGGGGAATTTAGGATAAGGAGCAAAGCAGAGAGAATCCTAACGACATCTGAGAAGCTAAAATAATCTATGTTGGGGTTGCCATACTATGGCCCATGAGCTAAATACAGCAGTCCATGAGCTAAGAGTGGTTTTTAAATTTTAAAATGATTGAAATGAAATCAAAAAGAGAATGATATCTCATGACCCATGAAAATTATATGAAATTCAAATTTCAATGTCCATAAATAAAGTTACATTGGCAGACAGCCAAGCTCACTAATGTGCTTCCTGTCCAGAGCTGCTTTGGGGACACAGTGACAGAACTAAGCTGTTGTGACCAAGAATGTATGGTGGGAAAGCCTAAAGAATTTCATCCATAGCCCTTCAGAGATGTTTGTCAATCCCAGTCAACATAATGCACCAAGAGACAGGAAATAATAAATTGGGGTAGGTGGAGAGTCAGAATTGATAGGGGAGTGGGGGAGGGTGGCAAAGATATTTAGAGGTGAGGAGAAACAGCTGTCCTCCCTATAAAGACACTGAAAGTATTTGGGAGGCACCTGGGTAACTCAATCAGTTAAGCATCTGACTTTGGCTTAAGTCAAGATCTTGTGGTTTGTGGGTTTGAGGCCCCCACCAGGCTCTGCACCGACAGCTCAGAGCCTGGAGCCACCTGCTTTGGATTCTGTGTCTCCCTCTCTCTCTCTCTCTCTCTGACCCTCCCCAGCTTATGCTTGCCTTCTCTCTCTCTCTCTCTCTCTCTCTCTCTCTCTCTCTCTCTCTCTCTCTCAAAAATAAATAAATAAATATTTTTAAAAATAAAGACACTGAAAGTATTTGAAAGGATATTCAGGTTGTTTTTGTGTTTTAAGACTATTCTTCATTGGGGCGCCTTGGTGGCTCAGTCAGTTGAGTGCCTGATTTCAGCTCAGGTCATGATCTTGGGTTCCTTGAGTTCAAACCTCGCATCGGGCTCTGTGCTGACAGCTCGGCGCCTGGAGCTTGAGCATATTCTGTGTCTCCCTCCCTTTCTGCCCCTCTTTTGTTCTCTCTCTCTCTCTCTGTATCTCAAAAAGAAACTTTTTTTAAAATTAAAAAATCCTCATCAAAAGTCAGTTTTTTGTTGTGGATGCAAACATATGCAGTAAAATATAAAACCGTGTGTGAGAGTTATATCCACTAAACTCAAGACAGTGAATCCTTCTGGGAAAGAAAAGGAAAGGGGTGAAGGGAAGAGCAGGTGAAGCTCTACCTATAACGTGTGATTTGTTGAGGTTTTTAAATTTAAATATCTGAAAAAAATAAGCTGACAAGTAATAAAAGATGGAAGATCATTTAGTGACAGAGACAAAACCGTAAGAACTGATTGTTTTTAATTTGTGTCTGGCACAAAACACAGGAGATATGAAAGGCCAACCAAGAGACTCTTGGTCATAAGTTCTTTCTACACAGTGTTTTTGTTTTGTTTTATTTGGCCTTGGGTTTTTGGTTACTATAAGGACTACTACTTTGCCTGAATCGAAGACATGCATTTGTTCCCCTTACATTTTAGGGTGTGATGCATGACTGATTGTAGAACATAGTTGAGGTTGGCAGAAATTTTTCTTTCTTGGTGCTACATAAAATAGTTCATCTTATAATTTATCATCAATAGTATCTTAGATACTCTCTTGAAGGGACAAATTAAGTGGATTCTCTTGGGCATTCCATCGAGACAAATGGGGTAGTGGTAATTTGGGGGGTTCTATTAAAAAGATAAACTGAGGGGACACCTGGGTGACTCAGTTGGTTAAGCGTCCGACTTCAGCTCAGGTCATGATCTTGCAGTTCGTGGGTTCGAGCCGTCCCACATCGGGTTCTGTGCTGACAGCTAACTCAGAGCCTGGAGCCTGTCTTCAGATTCTGTATCTCCCTCTCTCTCTGATCCTCCCCTGTTCATGCTGTCTCTCTCTGTGTTTCAAAAATAAATAAAACACACTAAACAAAAATTTTTAAAGACAAACTGAGGCATATTAAAATTTTTAGGAGTTTATTTGAGCAAAACTCAATTTGAAGGGGGCAGCATCAATGCAGAAGTGGTTAGGAGGACTCCACCAATAGGAGCTTGGAGAGAGACTTTTCTAGAAAAGAGGTGGAAGCAAAGCAAGGAAATTATGGATTGACTATAGCTTAAAGCCTGGTTGGCTGTTCGTGACTGATTGTCCTCAGCTTTCAATTTTGTAAACTTGAGCCATTTACAGGCTTAGACTTTAGGTTTGCTCATGTAGGTTACCAGGGCCTTGGAGCCACCCCAGTCTAACAGACTCTGTTTAATTAATTTAACCATTGACTGAGGTTACCTCTGAGTGAGACACTGCATTGAGCCTGGCCCACATGGAGTCTCAGGATCTATCTGTGTTTAATTTCTGGTGGGAAGAGAGCAGGAAAGCCTGGGTCACACACATTGTTTATGATCATCTCTTCCTAGAAAAAGGAGAGAGTAAAAATCATATTGAGTCCTTTTGATGTGATGAATCAGAGAAAACTTTGTTCTGGTCAGCAGAACCTGACCTGGAAAACCGATTGTCCTAATTCCTAAGTGTTATTACACTCCATCTCCCAAAGTGAAATAGAATACAGAGCCCATAGCAATTAAGCCCTCTTTCCTGTGAGTTGGTCTTAGAAGCAAGGGGTTCAACGAGAAGCAAGCCGTCTCGCAGGATTCGGAGCAGAGAGCAAACTGTGCTCGGGCGAACAGAGCCAGGGACGCGGGAGGTACTTATGAAAGATCAGAGCTTCTGATGGAAGACTTGGACTACAGGTTAGCGTGCAAAACACACCTTGCTGAGATGAAACCCTGAGCCTCAGCCCAGCTCTTCCATTGTCCCTCCCACCGGGCAAGATGGCAGAAAACTGAGGAGGCAGGGAGCCCCTGGAGCCACATGAGGAGAGCCCCCTTCCCTCTATTTACCTGAGGAGTTTAAGAACGTTGGATTCAGCACACCCATGTGGGTAATGTAGGGATTTTCCCACTCCACATTTTCTGAGCAGGTGCTAGGCACTGTCCAAGGTACCTAAGATAAAGACCTCCCTGGAAGCCCTTGTGTTCCCCCCAGTTAATCTTTGCATAAATTGTCTCCCTTCATTCTCTCAATAAACCTAAGATGCAGGTTCTCTTTTCATCATCCCTACGCTACAGATGCTGAAACTGAACCTCAGAGAGACTAAGTGACTTGCCAAAGGACACAGTGAGTAACTAACAGAGCTGGGATTTGAGCTCATAGCATTGAGGCTTAAAGTCTGTGCATTTAACCATTATGCTATATAACACTCCTATACATGGAAGTGAAAATTGAATACTATTTCTGAAAATTGCTCTGCTCTCTTAGAAGTCATTCTGAAATGGGATAAAAGCTTGGGCTTGGGAAATCAGACAGGAGGTAGAATTCCTTCCCTGCTGCTGGCCTATATGTCCATGAAGGTGGGGACCGTGTCCAGCCTGGCACTGTGGAGTCCCCTAGCACCAAGCCTAGCACAAGGTAGGTGCTCACTAAATATTTGTTGACTGAATGAATGGGTGAACTCATTTATCAGCAGAAGGGCCTTAGAAGAACCTCCCCAGTGTGCTGACCTTCTTGTTCCTCACATGTATCCATTCTTCCTTACAGAGTCATTGTGGATATTTGATGAGGCTGGTGACTTCAGATACATAACACAATGCCTAACACACACTAAGCCCAATGCCCCTGCCATGTGTCACATATCTGGGGCACGGATAGGTGCTCTCAAGGGACATGGGGCCTGGCTTTGGGAGATAAATCACCACATACAGGAGACATTGGTTTTTTGGGCAGAGCAGGGTAGTAATGAGGGCGGTCTGGAATCCAACTCTCCCTGTCGCTTCTGGGGATGGCCCCTTGGTGGGCAGTGTTGGTGGGCATAACCACCCACCTGCCCCTGTGGTAAGCTGAAGGTCCCATCCTCACTCTCCCAGCCCCTGCTTCTTTAGGGAGCCCAGACATGTGACTCGTATCCAACCAGTCAGGTGCTCTCCCAGTGGGGAGAGGCTGGCTGGGGATCAAGACCATGGCAGAGCTAGTGCTGCAAGCCTTCCAGGATGTTCCCATGACACTGAGTGCTCTGGGTTGAGCCACCTGTTGTTACGAGATACTACCCCCACCCCCAATGTCTTCCGACTATACCCTTGGTTTGTGTTTGAGCCAGCTGTTTGGAGTTCAACTGCGACCCTTCAAAATCCTTATGTTGAAGTCCTAACCACAGGACCTCAAAATGTGACTGCATTTGGAGATGGGGCCTTTAAAGAGGTGATTAAGTCGAAATGAGGTCATTAGGATAATCCAGCATGACTGGTGTCATTATCAGAAGAGGAAATTTGAAACACACACACACAGAGCGACAACTCTGTAAAGACACAGAGAGAAGACAGACATCTACAAGCCAAAGAGGGGCCTCCGAAGAAACCAAACCTGCTGACTCCTGGATCTGAGATATCCGGCCTCCAAAAATTCAGGACAATGAATTTCCATTGTTGAAGCCACCTGGCCTCTGGTGTACTTTATTATGTCAGCCATAGCAAACTAACACAGCATCCGTGGTCAGTTTCCATTACTTGCAATCCTAGAAGGATGCAACTCATGACTTCCTCATTTATAATGGTGACAGGTATGACGTGGTGGCACAATGTGGAAGTTAAGACCTTGACCTTAGGGTCAGGCCACTTAGGCTCAGATGCTAGCCCTGCTTCCACCATCTGCAGGACCCCAGGCGAGATGCTTCAACTCTCCATGAGCCTCAGTTCGCTCACTTGTAGAAAAAGTTAATAGATGTACTCTTCCCCCTTAGGACTGCCAGGAGGATAGTTAATACATGAGGAACACTAGGAACCATGCTTGGCACACAACGAGGGCTACCTGACTGCCTCTTATTATTTCTGCTGTCCCCTTGGTGGAAAGACACATGCTGTAAGAGAACCAGAGAAGTCCTGTCTCAGAGATGGACTTGGAGCTGGCTTATAGTCCACCTTCCATGGGGGATGTTCCTTCTTTCCCACGGTTCTGGCCAACTGAAGCTTCCTCCCCTTCCTGTACCCCAATAGTGCAGGTGGGCCTCCACCTTACATGTGTCTATGGTAAAGAGCTTACATCTACACGATGGTAGAGCTGGAAGGGTGCCCTGACCTCCCACTGTATTTCAAGCCATGGGGCCAGATAAAGGGGCTGGAAGAGCTCTACTCTTTATGTTCCCCCCCCCCCGCCCACAGCAGAGCACACATGGAAAATGACCATTTCTAGTCTGGTCCACCCATTGTACACAGGAGGGAACCAAGGCTCCGAGAGGAAACACACTGCCCCCAAGGCCACGCAGCCCCTCGTGGCAGTGCTGACAACAGGAGCGCAGCTCCTCTTGACTCTGGGGTTAAAGGAACCATCAGAAGACATTTATGGCCTCTGAGAGCCCAGGACAGATATGATGAAAGGTGAGAAGAGCAAATGGAACTTCTTGCCACCCAGAGCAGCCTTTGAGACATCAGTCCTGGGAGGAAACAGAGCAAACAACAGGGAGACTTGGAAGCTGGGTGGCAAGGCCCCCAGACAGCCCTGCTCTGGGGGCTGCCAGCGCAGTGGTGTGCTCTCCAGAGCTTCTCACCTCCCTGGCCTTTCCAGCTGGTGTCTTAGTTATCTTCTCCTCTCTCTCACCATGAGTGAGCACACTGTGGCTTCTTTAAAGGGACAATGGCCACAACAGAGGAAGCTGGGTTCAGGGAGATGGTTACCTCTTCAGTAACACTCCCAGGACAGACTCTTGACAACCAGCCTGCTCACTGGCCAGCACACTGGAGCGGGTTTGAGTCCCTCTAGTTGCTCTTCTTGAAGTAGAAGTTCCTGTGAGAGGATCCAGGGCAGTCAGACTATAAAGGAGGGCAATTTGGGTGCTTGGAATACCATTGGCTATTTATTTATCACCAATACGGAAGTGTTTCAATATTTTAATAACCAGTGCCAGCTGAAACTCAGCATTGGCTAAACCCAGAGACCTGACCACCAACCAACCAGCTCTGAGATGGACGCTTCCAAGGCCCTCCATGGGCTACAGACAAAAGTTTCATCCTCTGAGTTGTCATTCAAAGCCCTCCAAGATCCATCTGACCCCTGCATCATATTCTAGACCCATCTCCTGTAGCTTCTCTCTGTGTGAGGCTGTGTAGTGTCATGGAGAAAGTACTGGTTGTGAAGCTGAAAGATCTGGAATAAAATTCTTGCTCTGCCACTTATAGCATTAACTTGGGCTAAGTTCCTCGAGCCTGATACCATCAAATGCCTGGCATTTGTGCTAAGCATTAAGCTTCACAACCACTCTATAAAGTAGATCCCATTCAAATCCTTATTTTACAGACTGAGGCACAAGGGCATGTTTAATAGCTCACCCAAGGTCATCAATCTCCAAGGCACAGGATTAGAACCTACTCAAGGTCAAGCCTCTGCACTTGACCACATCATTATATGGCTCCCATCAAGAGGAGGCACTGGTCACTATGAAGTCTCAGTGCAGGTCAGTTCCCTGCCTGACACATATCCCATAGGGACTTGCTGTCCTCAGGGAAGCCAGCTGCCCACGGAGATGGCAGTTCCCAGGGGGTTTCCATGCCCAGGTCTCAGGCTCATACCTCTATCCTGATGGCCACATTAGCCACCTCATTAAAGAAAAGAGAGGCCTTTGATTCTGGATTCAAAACAAATGTTCCCCCACCCACGTGTTTGATGACCTTGTCCTTCCCTGAGCCAACCAAGCCAGGCCATCGTCCCGGCAGCCAGGCTTTCCCACTGTGTGTTCACTGGCCCACTGTGAATGGAAACGGAGGAGGGGGGTGGGGTGGGGGGGTGTATGTGCAGGGCGAGCCAGAAGGAAACTGGGAGGGACAATTCAAAAGGCAACGCCAGGAGTGTGGCCCCATCATTTACAGCCACCACCTTAGCTTTCAGGGTGGAAAATCTGGGGGCCCCAAAGAAGGAACAGACTTGGCCAAGAACTGAAATAAAATAGCTGGCAGAGCCCAGCCTCCTAGAGCGATGCCTTCCCCATACAGACGCATCCTCACCATCAGCCCGCAAACCCAGCCAGCACGCACCCAGCCAGCACCCTCCAGGTTGCCAGGCTGGCTCTAATTCGGACAGAGCCGTGGCATTTACAAGGCCTATTCACATCCGAGATCTCCAGAGTCCTGACAGCAAAGCTCAGCGTCCTTTGCAAATGTGGGCCAATGCACATTTCTCCCCGGCGCCTGGCGTCCACGCTGTCCTTTGAGAAACATGAACATGGGCTGACCCCTGCATGGCAGAGAGACCTGGCCTCCCAGTGAAGCTGTAAAATCTCCAAGCTCAGCCCCTTGGAAGCCACAAGCACCAGGGCCGCCGGGCTGGCTGGCTGGGTGCAAGAAAGCATCATTTTCGAGCATGTCATCTGTGGTTTTCAAAACAGGTTGGGGCCGGCTTCCTGCTGCGCCCGCCTCGTGGGCGGGGTACACAGACCTCTCCCTGTGGGCTCTCCCATGGGAGACAGGCCAAAGGTCATGGGTCCTTGTCCGTGTCTGGAACCTCATAACCATTCCAGCTGCTTCCAAAATCCGGGCCACATTGGGGAAATGGAGGCAACACAAATCTTGTTCAGTTAAGAACACTGTGTGTGACCATGGGCAAGGTATTTAACAGCTTAATGATCCACAGTCCTCCTCTGGGGACCAAAGCCAAAACCAAAACAAACCTTTTGGAGGGTTCTCTCGGAGTTTGTGTGAGAATGAAATCAGTAAAGCACCTGGCTCCAGCCGTACCTAAATATCTGTGACGCTGGGCCTTGAGGAAAGTATGAGGTAGATCCCGCCCCACAGCCCAGGCTGCTTATTATGGGATGTGGGTTGTCAGGGTTACTGTGTGGGACGTGATGAAGCGGGAGAGGGACGTGAATGGTGCGCTCCAGCTTAGGAAGGGATCAGGACCCTGTAATACCAAATACAAGCGGATTCCCCACAGAAATGGCAAAATAATCGATCTGCTGTTTACAATGCCCTGTGTCCCCTAAGAAAGGGAATCCTGGTGACCGTGAGGGTCTTCTGGTCCTGAGCAGGGCAGGGCCAGCCACCTGGGAGCAGCTGAGCCTAACTGTGCGGCCCAGGAAAAGAAGAGAGTCGGCAAAGCCCGTGGGGGGGGGGGGGGGCGATGTCTGGGAGGGGACAGCTCATTGGAAACATGGAGTCTGGAGTCAGACTCATTAACCTGGGCAGGCCGCTTAGCCTCCCTGTGCCTCAGTTTCCTCCTCTGTAAATGGGGACCCTAATAGCCCCTTGCCTCTTCAGGTTGTGGTGGGAACAAGATGGGTTCTCACACATGGGGCTCCTGGAACCCTGCCTCATCTGTGGCAAGGACCCTGAGGGAATGGAATCCCCAAGGGGACCATCTGGACTGAATGCTTCTTTCCCTCAAAGAACCCCACGGTCCCTTCCGAGGCTCCACACGGCTGTCCCCTGGCTCAGTAACACTCCTCTCCATGTTAGTGTGGGGTCAGAGGTATGGAGAAAGCATCCTCTGAAAACATGGGCACCCCAGGTCGGGCGGGGGGGGGTGGGGGGGAGAGCCCAGTCTGGGAGAGAGGCCCCCAGGATAAATGTGGGCCCTCCACCCCTCGCAGACCGTCCCATGCCAAAGCATCACTCCCAACGGGGACAGTGGGCCTGCACCAGGCCCAGGGAAGAAGTTAAATGAAACAAAACGGTCCATAATTAGAATGGCAATAAAAGCAGAGGGGAGGAGTGAGGCAGTGAACTCTATTAATAGTGCTAATAAATGTTCTGGGATGAGGCTGCTGTGTTCTGAACCTGCCCGTGGGAGGTGTTGCTTACTCTCATTTGCATATTAATTTGGAAGGAAAATGCCGGGCTTTTTCTGCTGGGATAAATCAATTCCAGTGGAAGTTTCTCAGATGGGAAGCTGCTAATTCTTCTTCCCCTTTCCTCCCAGCAGGAAGATACCCATTTGCTGCCAGGAAAATATTTTTAAGAGCCACCATGGTGTGAAAAAAAGTAGGCCAGCAAACTACAGGCAAAGTGCAGACGCTGCAGATGGCCGGAGCCATGATGAGCTAGGTGAGGCCCAGCTTAGGGGGGCTTGGGAGCCGGGGAAGACTGATAGTTCCTGGCTTCTCTGAATGACACCAATGAAGCTAAGATGGCATCTAGGTTCACCTCGAATCCCAGTGGTTAGCGATTGGCACTGGCTGTTAAGGGGACCTGGGTGAGAAGTATTTGAAATCCAGGACCAGGGGCACCTGGGCAGTTCAGTTGGTTAAGCATCGACTTCAGCTCAGGTGGTGATCTTGCAGCTTGTGAGTTTGAGCCCCGCCTTGGGCTGTGCTGACAGCTCAGAGCGTGGACCCTGCTTCGGATTCTGTGTCTCCTTCTCCCTCTCTGTCCCTCTCCCGCTCATGCTCTGTCTCTCAATAATAAATAAAACGTTTAAAAAAAGAAAGAAAGAAATCTAGGACTAGACTCAGAGCGCACAGCACAGGGATCAGTTAGTGACGTCCGCCATGGGAGAGGACGCGGAGGGGTGAGTGACGTCTGCTGTGCTGCCCCAAGGAGGGTCACACTTCTCAGTCTGGGGCAGAGCACTACAGCGAATGCCGTGAGAGAGACGTGAGTGGACAGTACCCTTCTCGAGCAGCTCTGTGTGTTAGCCACCTTGTCCGATTCAGGGAACACAGGGAGGACTAAGATAATGCTTGCTTTCACAAGATTCAACCCAGCGAAGGAGACCAGGCACGTGAACAGGTGCAGGACATAATGAGATCTCACGCCTCTGCTTCTCCTAGTTCCTGGGCTCTCCCTCTCCACCTCCCCATTCAAGTCTTTCCCTCCACCGTCCACCTGCTTCGAGCGCTTCCCCGGCGGCTCCTCCCTGGACCAGGCAGCCCCTCTCCTCGCTGTACATACTCACAGCAGAGTCTCCTTTGCTTCCCAGATTGGACTTCCTCCTCAGACCGATGATGGCTCCTGAAGGTCTGTCTCAAGCTGGTTTCTTTCCCCAACACCACCCCCAGGTGCACGCCAGCCTTCTCCACCAGCATGATCCCCATTTTACAGATGGGGAAACCGAGGGGTGGCCGGAAGCCAGAACTTCTCTGAGGTAATTTGAGGAGGTGGTAATTTGAGGAGGTGACCCGAGGTGGTAATTTGAGGAGGTGACCCGAGGTGGTAATTTGAGGAGGTGACCCGAGGTCCATGTGACCTGGAACCTGCCTCTTGAGCCCCCAGGGCACTCTGCTGACCAGCTGACACACTGATGGCTTCATGACAACCTCAGAAGGAGGCTTGCTCGCAGGATAAGATGCTGAAAGTTGAACACAGTCACTGTACTGACCACAGCCTGGGCCGCTTATTATGGGGAGTGGGCTGTTATGCTGACTGCATGGGACAGGATGACCCAGAGGGGGGCTGTGAATGTCCAAAGGGGTTAGGGTGCTGTGCCTTTAAGAAAAGACAGGTCTGGGGCGCCTGGGTGGCTCAGTTGGTTGAGTGCCCGGCTTCGACTTCGGCTCAGGTCATGATCCCACCAATTGTGGATTCGAGCCCCACGTCAAGCTCTGTGCAGACAGCTAGCTCAGAGCCTGGAGTCTGCTTCAGATTCTGTATCTCTTTCTCTCTCTGCTCCTCCCCTGTTCACTCACTGTCTCTCAAAAATAAATAAAATGTAAAAAAAAAATTATTAAAAAAAAGAAAATAAAAGATAGATCTGGGTGTCTGTGTGGCTCAGTCAGTTAAATGTCTGACTTCAACTTCTGCTAAGGTCACAGCTGGTGAGTTCGAGCCCCACATCGGGTTCTGTGCTGACAGCTCAGAGCCTGGAGCCTGCCTCAGATTCTGTATCTCTGTCTTGCTCTCTGCCCCTCCCTCGATCATTCTCTGTCTCTCTCTGTCTCTGTCTCTGTCTCTCTCTCTCTCTCAAAAATAAATAAACATTTTTTTAAAAAATTGAAAAAAAAAAAAAAAGACAGGTTCCAGGGTGCCTGGGTGGCTCAGTCGATTAAGGATCTGGCTCTTGACGTTGGTTCAGGTCATGATCTCACAGTTTATGGGATCAAGCCTCATGTAGGGATCTGTGCTGACAGCTAAGATCCTGCTTCTTGGGATTCTCTCTCTCTCTCTTTCAAAATAAATAAATACGGGGCACCTGAGTGGCTCAGTCAGCCATGTGTCTGACTTCAGCTCAGGTCATGATCTTGCAGTTTGTGAGTTCGAGCCCCACGTTGGGTCTGTGCTGACAGCTCAGAGCCTATAAACTGCTTCAGATTCTGTGTCTCCCTCTCCCTCGGCCCCTCCCCCATTTGCTCACGCACTCTCTATCCCTCAAACATTAAAAAAATTTAATAAATAAATAAATATGCTTTAAAAAACAGTTAAAGAAAAGACAGGTTCACATAAGCTGTATATCCTTGTTACATGACATCACTTATTCTAATACATCATGAGGTCAGCAAGGTAACCAGACTTCTCCAGTGACCCAAATACTGAAAGGAAGATCCCAGGGAGGTGAGAAAATCCTCACCGCTTTGAGGAGGAGGTGCTGAGGCACAGAGAAGTCAACGATATTCCCATGAGCCCCCAGCCAACCCAGCGGCAGAGCAAAGACCCCACTAAGGGCTTTCATGCTTCCCGCAACACGATACCAGAATCCTCCTGCTGGCAAAGGCCAGTCGGAATTGGGGGTGGTGTTTGTTAAGCACAGAAGTAGAAAAAAAGAGATAATCGTAAGAAGAATTAGCATTAGGGTCATCTAGGTGGCTCAGTAGGTTAAGTGTCTGATTTCGGCTCAGGTCATGATCTCATGGTTCATGAGTTTGAGCCCCACGTCGGGCTCTGTGCTGACAGCTCGGAGCCTGGAGCCTGCTTCGGATTCTGTGTCTCCCTCTCTCTGTCCCTTTCCCAGCCATGCTCTGTCTCTCCATCTCCCTGTCTTTCAAAAATAAACATTAAGGCTTTTTTTTTTTAAAGAAGAATTCGCATTTAAAAAGATGATTTTTTTTTTTAAAGGATCTTAGTTGTGAAAGATAAACCGTAGTGCTTTGTGTTCCCTGGTGCTGGGTAGGAAAGGAGAGGAGCCTTTGGGCATCTGAGCTTTCGGGCCATTGTTTAGGCCCCATGGCTCCAGTTTCAGATGAGCGGACACTCCCTCCATCACTCTGCCAGAGACGGAAGAGCCCCATCGGGATCACACCTTGGAGAGGGCTTTCCTGACCCGCCTCCTCTCCTACCAGTCAGTGGTAACAGCCCCATCCTGCCCCGTCTCTCTCCTGAGGGCAGTCTCCATTCCCTCTTAGGGCAGGGAGAGGGGGTGTGACGTAGGGCCCCCGGGCAGCGGACCCATGTTCCAGCGCCAGATGTTTCCTGTAGATCGGGCGGCCTTGGCCCCCTCCGCGCGCTCACGTCACTCGTGGACAGCACCGCAGCGCCCGCCCCCTAGACCTGCCTCTCCTCAGATTCTGATTTGCGGCCTTCCTCATGGTCCCCACAGGCATGAATCAATCACCCCCGCCCCAGCAGAAATACCCCCGGGGCAGGGATTTTGTTTTGCTCCTTGCTACACCCCCAGCACCTAGAACAGTTCCTGGCATACATCAGAGGTCGATTTGTAGAATATTCGTTCAACACAAAGGCTGCCAGAAAATAGGATAGAGGCAGAAGGATTCGGGAGACGAAGCAATGAGGGCCCTGAAAGATGCTGACAGACTGTCAGAATGTGAAGGGCAGAGATCCATGGCCCAGAAGGTCTAGGCTCCGGGTCAGACCGAACGGATGGGAACCCTGTGCGGCTTGCACCCCAGGCTTCAACCCCAGGAAGCTGCTTGCTCAGCGGAGAAGGGGAAGCTCTCCCCCCACAGATAGGCCTCCTGCAAATACTCAGCAAAGGCAGGTCTGTCCTCGGGGCGCTCTGCTGAGCCCTGTCCCGCCAGTGTCTCCCCCAGGCTCCTGACCAGGCGACGGCTGCCCGCACCAGCAGGGCCCCCCCTCCATCTGCCAGACCTCGCCTCCGCTCTGCCACAGGAGAATCTCGCTGTTTCCATCACACTCTTAGCAGGAGGAGGGAGGGGGTTAGCTCCTGTTTTTGTTTCTACAATGCAAAATTTGTCAACTTGGCGCAGTTGACAGACTGCCTCTGTGTCACAGCACTGGTTCTTTTAATTGCCTTCCCTGCGTGCGAGCAACTGTGTGTGTGTGTGTGTGTGTGTGTGTCTGTTCCCTGCGAAGGGCCTGCTTGCTCGCTCACTCACCCACACAGAAAAAGGGCGGAATCCAGAACACTGCCTGCCCCCTGGGCACCTGATCATGACCTCAACCTCTGAGAGACATGTCAGCTGGAGGCTCACCAATCTGGGAGTCAGGAGATGGGCACTTTCGGCCCTTACATTAGAGTAGTAGCAACAAAGTCATTAATAATGTGACAGATACTACAATGGGGCTCTTTCTGGCTCAAGTTCAATTTCAGCCCCACAACATTCCACATTTCAGGGTAAGTGCTGGACCTTCTATCCAGGATGTCTGAAGGAGGCAACCAAACACCTGTTTCCACCACTGGACTGCCCACCACCTCTGACCTAGTAAACATCGGAGCAGCCTTGGGAGGATTTGGATATTGAGAGGCTTTTATTGGGGCAGTCGTCAGGACGGGGAGTGAGAGCCCCAGGCCAGGCTTCAAAGAGGCTGGTGGGACAGCTTCTGCTAGAGTTGGATGGCCTGCGCACTGTGGCCCACTGTGTGACATGTGCCGGAGGAGTCTACGGGCACAAGGCCCTGGCTTTTGGCCCAAGGCAGAGAGGCAGGAAGAGCATGTGTTCCATCAGGTCCCAGCTACACAGCCACCAGGTGTGGGCAAAGCTGAGCCAGATGCGGGCCAAGGATAGAGAGCCAGCCTAGAGCCTACTCGGGGTGACCCCAAGAGCTGGCCTCCCAGGGGCAGGGGAAGGAAATCTAAATGGGCAGTGAGTCATCTTGTGATCCTGGTGAGGCTGAGTCCAGCTAAGGCAGGAGAGTGACAGGACAGAAAGAACCTGAATCTCCAATGACCTTGCTGAGTCCCTGAACAAACCAACCTTGACCCGTCCAACCTCAAGACTTCCTATCATGTGATGCATCACATTTTCCTTCTTGCTTGAGCCTTTTGAATCTTCCGTGTTCTGAATCCAAGGCAATATGCGTCATTTTCCCCAAAGTACACAAGCAGCAAGTGGAAGAGTTAAAATCTGATGGCAGATCTGCGAGTCCAGCGCTTGTCACTAGTCCCCAGGCCAAGATGTTGTTGTGAAAAGTGCCATGTGAGCTGAAGTCACAGCCCTGTCAGCCCAAGCCACAGCTGAGACACAGCTGTGTGAGAAACCAAGGAAATAAGATGTTAAGAGGATTTAAGACAGCAGAGGCGGAAGCTCCCAGCGCACATCAGGATATAGTAACAACTCAATAAAAGCATATCCTAAGAAGCTGCCGCAGGCCAAATGGGTCTTGGGGACATGTGACAATGAAATGCAATGTGGCCGCCTTGGTCAGTTCCTGCTACAGAAAGAGGGCATCAATGGAATATGGATGAGCTCCCAATAGTTGAGATTTTGGTTGATTGTGATGTACTAAGGTCAGTAATGTACATTTGACAAAGATCCCATGGAAATGAGGATGTTAACGATGGGAGAAACAGTGAAGAGACACATAAACTCTCTGTGCTATCTCTGCAATGTTTCTATAAATCTAAAATTATTCCTAAAAGAAAAGGTTATTTTTTAGAAGTTTAGTGAATGAATGAACGACATGTACATAAAAAATCTAGGTCCACAGACAAATAGAATACTTATCTCTCATTGGAGTCACATAAGTAACTCTGCACTTACAGCTGGCCCTACATGGCTTTTTTTACATCCCTGCAATAAGGCTGTGAGGTGAGTGTCATCACACAGTGCTTGGCACATAGTAGGTTCTCAGTAAATGTCCATTGACTGAGTGAATTAGTCCTCTTTGTACATAGAAAAGCCGAAGCTTACAGAGGCCAAGTCCCTGCTCCTGAGTTTATTTGATTCCAAGATCCAAGCCCCTGAGACCCCACCACTCACCTGGTTTGGGGTTAGAGCTGTGTCAGAGTTGGGGCGGGGGGCAGACCTTTCTCTCTGCCCCTGTTTCAGGCTCCAGCCACTCAGTAGCCTGGTTAGTGCTTGGAAAACATCAAAGCAAGGCACCACAGCCTCTCCGTGCCCCTGAAATCAGCACCATAAATCTCAATTCCAAAATTTAATAATATCTGCTTTTGCATTTATGGCATCGTTATTACAGAGCAGTCTGCCTGGGCTCAAGGTGGCTGTAGGAAATTATTTAATCTGATGGACTTACTCAGGCCACCCACCGGCTGCAATCCGCTTCCCCTAAGGAGGGAACAACAAAAGACACAGGAGGGGACAAGCTGGACAAAACGACTCAGCAAGACATGGGGAGGGCTCCCCACTTAAGAGCATGCAGGGGGATGGGGGCTCTCTCTTTACAGATTGTAAATGCTTCCTGAAGGTTTCCATTGATCCAGCGTTTAGGGGCCCACCTGCCTGGGTGGCAATAATTCTAATAGAAAAACCCAAATGAAATGGAGGAGATGGGGTGGAAAAGTGAAATTGGCTATCCCTTCCCTTCCACCTGCTCCTTCTCTGGCCTGCCAATTTCAAACATAAAACTCCCGTCCGTCCTCCAAGTCTGAGTCTGATCTTCTCTCTCTCTCTCTCTCGCTTTCATACACACACACGTTCCCAGTGACAATGTGTCTCTCTCTGCTCTAAGCTCCCATTGAACACTACACCGGTACTTCAATCTGGATTGGGGAACTGACTCATTCATTCACTCAACAAATATTTCTCAAGCACATACTATGTGCTCTATGTTCTGAAGATGTAATAGTGAACAGAACAAAGAAGAACCCTACCCTCATAGACACAGCAGTCTAGTTGCCCATATGCGAGTCTCTTCACACACCTGCTCCAATGAATTGTGGGTTTCTGAAAGAAGGAACCTATGTCTTTTCCATCTCTAATCTCCAGTGCTTACATCAACCCCTGGCACATATTAGGAGCATCATACATCTTGCTACATGGATGATCAAATCAACGAATCAATCAATACTCTATACCAGACTGTTTCTCTCTGACTTAAAACCCTCAGGTACCCCCACACCAACTGTCCACATTAGGGCTAGCAAACTGTAGCCCATGGGCCAAATCTGGTCCACCACCTGCTTTTGTAAATAAAGTTTTATTGGAACAAGGCCACATTCATTTCTCTTAATATATTGTAAGTGATTGCTCCCATACTACATTAGCAGCAATGAGTGATTGAGACAGACATGGTATGATCCATAAAGCCAAAAATACTTAGTATGTGGTCCTTTATAAAGAAGATTTACTGACCCTGGTATACAAGATAAAGCTCTAACTTCTTAAGGTAGCCTTAGGATTCTGTCTGACACACATCTGTCCACTCCTTCAGTGTTCTGGCCACACAAAACTTCCCTGTCCTCTGATAGGTCCAACCTTTGATGGCCTCATGGAGTCTTCACCTGCCTAGCCCTCTAGGGCTTAGGGTAGGGGCTCCCCACCTGCTCTTTGCTCTGCTCAAATTAGTCTTATCTCCAAACCTGTCCACCCCGCTCACTCCAACACCTCACAGAGACTGCTCATGCATCTTCCCCTGGGCTGTCTGCCTCGTCTTCCTCCCTCTCCCACCTCAATTTGGGGGTTCCCCCAGGCTCCCAACACATCCATATTTCTATTATGGTTGTTATCACTCTGTGCCGGAACTCCATCTCCTCCAGCTTCCCGCCCAAACTAGTTCAAGCTTCTTGCAGGCAAGGACTTGCCAAGGATGCGGTGGTTCTGGTGATGTCTCATTTATTGCTGTCTTCCAGCAGCTGACCCAGGACCCACACAAACTAAGGTCTCAGCGAATGAATTGAACAGAACCAGGCGGCCCCCCATCGCTTCTCTCATTTCCACATTCTTTCCCCCCCCTGAGCACCCAGCCTCCTGCTGACTAGGAGAGAACAAAGCATGGAGGTCAAAGAGAAAATTCCAGTTACATCAACTGGGGACAACCACGTCTGGTACCTGTGCATGGGAGTGGGGAGCGGTGGGGGGAGCCCGCATGTGGTTGTAACACAGTAGAGCACAGCAGTGAGCAAGAGCAGAAACCCTGATGTTATGCTCCAACTGGCTGCCTCACTGGAGCCAGCTTGGGGCACTTTCAATGGTGGCTCAGAGCCAGAGGGGCCGCCAGGGCCTGGCTAAGGGGGTTGGCACAGGGGGCCATGGAGGTTGTTTCAGTGCTTTCTGCCTTCTAACATGGCTTTGCCCGGAAAGCAAGGCTGTGGGGCATGGCAGTGAGGGTGGGAGGAAGCCCTTGGTGCCAGGGTCTGGCTCCAGCAGGTCCAGGGCTCCCTGAAGGATGGACAGTGTCCGCAAAAAGGAGTAAGAGAGCCTCAGTTTCTTCCTGCTCCCCAGGCAGGAATCGCTGCACTGACCCAAGAGTCAGCTTTATTTATTTAAAAATGTTTGGGGTACAAAACAGAAGTGGCAATTGCCTTAGACAATGATTTCTGATGACAAATTCTTTGGCAAGTAAACATTTCCCAGAACATAGATTGGTAGAAGACTCATGCATAATCTTTATCAATAGTGATTGATGTAGGTGACTTAGATGCTTATCATATGGGGAAGGAAGGTGTCATTAGCATTCAAATATAAGACAAGGTTTTTAGCATAGCAAAGACAAAAGTTATTTCTTTGTGAGCAGGGGTCAATAGCCTGTTTGCTTGAGTAGAAGAAAAACAGGAGGAAATGTAATATTTGCTCCTATAAACATTAAAGAAGAAATTCTTATAATAAGTTCCTTCACAAGGTGCAATCAGCATTTCAGGACCAGAATAAGGGGACAAGTCACTCCTGAAACCAGTCAGCAAGGCGCCTTGGGCATCAGTGCTCAAGCAAAAATAATTGAGTGGGGAGCAGACATCAGTTGCCATCAGACGGCGGGAGGCCTTGCAAACCCCCCTTACCTCATAAGGAGTTTTTGTGTGTGTTTTTTTTCAACTTAGTGAGCTCAGAAATGGCTTCCAGCACTGTGGGCCTGGGTGTGGGATGCTGACAAGGGAAAGGGCAGATGGGGAGGAATAGACCAACAAGTCTCCGGTAGCACCAGCCCGGCCTGTGGTCCCCTGTTACCATGACATCACAGTACCGCCTGCCTCTGACAGGAGGAGAGCAACCTCCTCCTCCCTCCCCTGCCACCCTCCCTCCCCTGCCCCTGCTCACACACCACCCACCTGACCTTCATGGCTTCCAAAAGCAAGAGCAAGATTAACCCCAAGCAAATGGGGAGGGAATAACTTCGGAGGGCTCCAAATCATGGAGGCTGCCTGGTAGACCAGCCTGGAGTCACCTAAGACTGGCATGAGGACAATCGCGTTTCATCTTAAATTTCCAAGAGCTAAGAGCCCAGAAAGCACTTGACCAATAAACTATCTGGTGCTGATCCCCCTTAGATTCCCTCCTGCCTACAGTTCAAGTTTTGCTCCTGCCCAAACAGTTAGGGGCTTTCCGGGGCGCCTGGGTGGCTCAGTCGGTTGAGCGTCCAGCTTCAGCCGGCTTCAGCTCAGGTCATGATCTCATGTTTTGTGGGTTCAAGCCCCACGTCGAGCTCTGTAGTGACAGCTAGCTCAGAGCCTGGAGCCTGTCTTCAGATTCTATATCTCCCTCTCCCTCTGACCCTCCCTGCTCCCACTGTCTCTCTCTGTTTCTCAAAAATAAATAAAAAACACAAAAAATTTAAAAAAAAAAAAGAGTTAGGGGCTTTCCATCTGGATCTTGACTTCTGTCCCAGACCCAGAATGACTCTGGCTGAGAACGGCCCCATGCATGTGGAATGGGAGCTTCTGCCCCGGGACCGGAACTGCCCCTGGGAGCAGTGGCCCTTCGGTGGTGGGGTGGGGACCTGGAATAAATGGGAAGGAGAGGGATGTCCTGGCCCGTGGGATCTTAGATTTTCTAATTTGGTAATGACCATTGGCAGGATGTGGATGTTCCTCAGTGAACCAGGATGGACCAAAGTTTATATGTCATTCAGAATAAAGCCTTTTGAAAACTTTTGATTGCAAACATTCCGGAGCCCTCCCACAGCTCTAGCCCCTCTCTTGGCGTCCATTCCCAGGACCAAGCTGCACCCCATGCATGATGAAGGTGCATCAGGTAGGAATGACAGCCACCAGAAGACATCCTTTCAGGGCTCTGGTTCTTTGGAGGACTTCTCAGCCCATATGGTGTCACAGAAAGCTCTGAAGAGTTTCCAGCTGATTGAACAATCACTCAACTTCTCGACTTCACGACATAGAAGAGATGGCTTTGGTGGTCCCTCAGGGTCCAACCCCAATAGATCAGGTGGTCTCTGAGTAACGCAGTTTCTGCATATGCTCTAGGCAGTGTTCATAGGTGTACTGTCTCCAGGTCAGCTGCCACGGGACCTCCCGGGGTTCTTACTGAAAATGCTTGAACTCAAAACCTACAGAACAGGGATCGGGGATGGTGTTGACCCCTTCTACAGGTTCCCAGGTGAGTTCGAGAACCATGAAGAATCACATGGGAGTGCATTTGGATGGAAACTCCAACCAAATCCAGCATTACCCTCACTACCTGCTGCCTCTGACAGGGGCGCTGAGTCTCCTATCTCCCCACCGATTGTCTAGCACCCTAGAGGAGGCCACCATGAGCCCCTGCAGAGCGGAAGTAGCCTTCTGACGGGTCTCCCTGCTTTGTCCTTCACCCCGGCAGTCTCCTCTCCACAGAGAGGACAGCTGCCTGCTTTGTAAAATTAGTGACATCACATCACTTCCCTGCTGTCTACCCTCCAAGGGTTCCCAACACGCTCGGAATCAAATCCCATATCCTTACGTAGGACGCGAGTTGCTCAACAAAAGGCTCCCTCTCTGCTCCCTCTGTGCTCCGGGCACAGTGGCCCCCACTGTTTCTTGAACACACATGGCCACGTACTGACCTCAGGCTCTGAGCGTCTGCTGGTGCCTCTGCCTGGAAAAGTCTTCCCTCCAGTATCCACTTGGCTCGCTCTCTGGCTTCCTTTAGGCCAGGTGTCATCTCCTGCACAAGGCTTTCTCTGTCCACCCATCTAGAGTATCACCCCCGTCACCTTCTAACCCTCTTCCTTCCTCAGTATTTCCCCCGAGTGCCCCCTATGATGTTACACACTGATTTGTTTATCATTTATTGCCTCTTTTCTCTGCTGGAATAGATGTTTGCAAGGACAGAGTGTCAGTCAGGATAAGCTAGGTTCTGCCGCATTCACAGACAACTCCCAAAGCTCAGTGCCTCAGCAGCACAAGGGTTAACTCCTCACCCCCTGTCCAACATGCGTCAGCCGTGGATTCAATTGCTGTGTCAGATCAGCCAGGACTGGAACTCAGGTCTGGCCCCACACTTCGCTACTACACTGCAGGGATCCCGGATGTGGTGGGCACAAAGCTACGTGGACACATAGCCGGCTGGCCACCAGGATCCTTGTCGACATGTCCGGGGA